>CABFKP010039431.1:0-12847 GCA_901779475.1 Panagrolaimus davidi
AAAGAATTTTTGTGGACATATTTTGATTCAATGGAAAACCTTAAGAAATCCCGGTCCCGTCCCGTCCCGGGACGGGGAGGGACTAATATCAAAGGGACCAGGACGGGACGGGACCGGGACTTAAAAAATGGTCCCGCGCCACGCCTAGGCGCCATGCATAAGATTACATTTTTTTATAATCAAAAAATAAATTTTACCTTTTAGAAAATTTAATTTTTTTTATTTATTTGTCGATTTCTTATTTTGTAAACTATGTGGGATGAAAAAATTCTTTGTTTTTTACTTTGCAAAAAATCTCGAAATATATGGGAAAAATCCCTTTGTGAAAAAAAGCTTTGTAATAATTTATTTTTTATTGGTTTCCTACGCGCTTCATATTTAAAAACTATATTTTTTCAAAACACTTTTTTAATATTTTTTCTTTTGTCAAAATTTTTTTTTGATTTTGTGATCATGTCTTCACTCTCAAACCAATCAGATCGTATTATAATGTGTTTATATTTTTGTGAAATAATAACAGGCTTTAAAAAGATTGTGAGCAATGGTGTCAAAAATGCAAAAAAAATAAGCACAGAAAGCAGACACGTTTTGCCAATGGCGATCTAGACATTTTTACGATTCGATGTTATATGCATCTGATAGAGAAAAAAAAGCTGATATGAGATAGTGAAAATTTAAAAAAACGGCCCAGTAGTTAAAATAAATTATGCGTTTTAGCTTATTCTGCTAACGCCTTTGCTAAGCTTAGCGAGCATTTTTGACACCACTGCTTGTGAGTTTTACCTTTAGAGGGCAAAATGTTCTGTCACAAAACAGCTACAGTTGATTTTAAACACTCGTACATCTTTTTTTGCTTCTTTCTCGCGTTTTTTTATTTTTGTTTACAAAAAATATTGAAGCATTCTGTTTTATAAAATCCGAAAAGTATTTTTTGAAACACATCAGAAACACAATATTTATTATTTTTTTGACATCGGAATCGCTGCAGTCGATTTTTTATAAATAAATTGCTTTTATAATTGCAATATCTGTATTTGACAATGAACGTCCAGTATAATTGTATGAAATTGGTAATAAATTATTTCCAGTTTTTTCTGTAATTGTTGGCATAGATTTATTGATTCTAAAATCAGTAAATAATTTTTAGTTTTATTTTTAATTTTAATACTTACGAAAAACGTGAAAATTTTGGAAGATGTAAAATAGAATCGTAATCATAGTTTTCAAATGCATTATTTGATGAATTTATACAATTTTCGCATTTATCAAAAAGTTGGTGATAAAAGGGATAAATGTTCTCAAAATGAATGTTAACGAAATTATCTCTGTCTTGCCGTAGATGTGGAGAAATAAAGCCTAAAAAACGAATTTGTGTTACAATAAAATTTAATAATAATAATTAATACACACATAGTGAAAGAGGGGATTTTATGAGATATTTATGCGTCATATCAGGGTGGGATTTTCTTTTAGCGCACGTGTTTGCGCGCTTGGATTTTGCACATGTTTTTTAAGCGTGTGATATTTGAGCACACCACTCTGGTGACCTGACGCTAAAAAGTCATACGCTCAAATGTCTCACGCGTAACAGTCACGCGCCTAAAAAAATACGTTATGCCCAAAAAAGTAAGCTCAATAATCAAATGCCAAAATAAATGCGCCTAAAAATTAACGCTAAAAGACATGCTCTCAAATGTCACACGCTTGAAAAAATATGCCAAAAAACAAGCCCATATGTTGAATGCTTAAAAAATTAATCTTAATAATCAAATGCTTAAAAAAATGCGCTTAAAAAACTCGCTAAAAATCATGCGCTTAACTATCACTTGCTCAACAGTCACCCGCCTAAATTTTTTTTTTCAAAATTCGACGATAAAAAAATTTCGCTTGAAAAAATATGCGCAAAATCCAATCGCGCAAACACGTGCGCTAAAAGAAAATCCCACCCATATCAGCAGAAATTACAAAAAATTGGTGGAATATATTAAACTGGCAATAAAAGTTAACAGTGTAGCGACAGCCACGATGAAAAAATAATAACTTAATTGTTTTGGGCTGACTCCAGATTTTCTGTAATTTACTATTTTCTGATTTATTTTTGTTATTAATTTTAATCGGAAAAACAGAAAGAAAACCAAAATTGATGCTTTTTATCTTAAACTATTTTAGTAATATTTTAAAAGGCGAAATTGAATTTTGTGGTGGTTTTGCCCATTTTATAAAATGTAAAAAAAGACAATAGTTATTTTTAAGAATTTACAAACCTAAAATACTCAAAATATGAATCAAATGATCCGAGTAATCACATTCAGGTTTCGTTGAAAATTGAATTGTATTTTGATGAGAAGAAGATGGCTCTGAAAGACCACATGGAAAACTTGGATCAGCTAAATTAAAAACAACATATCGATCATAACTTGTAATTTTATTACAGGGAATTTCATTCCATTCAATCAAAGAAGAGCCAATATCTTTTTGAAAATGTTCAAGCGTTTCATTAAGAATTTCTCGAAGCTCGGATTTAATCGTTTCATTCTTTTCAAAAATTGTGTAAGGAATTAATTTTGTTTTCCAAAAATATTCTTCAATGAAATTTGTGTCCTGAAATTCAGTTTATTATTGTATTTTGAGTTTATTACAGTTAAAATTTATAAAAAACTAAAATTACTTACAAATGCATAAATAAATGCGATTCCCAAAATAAAAAATAAAAATATCCGAAAAACCATGGCAAAATATAATATTTCAACTATTAAGTTTTATAGCTTTGCAGAAGATTTTGGGGGAAAGAAATAAACAAAACATGTTTTTGCTTTATTATTCTTGTTTAGTTAAAAAAGACACAGCTGACGCATTTTTTGTTATTATCCTTTTTGTTTTGTTTTTTTAAATTGAATTTTGTTGTTTTCTATTATTGAGCTAAAATAAAGAAAAAGTTCGAGATGTTCGAATAACACACACAAAAAAATGTCTTTTGTTTTAACTTTGGTTCAATGATTTGGATAGATGGATTTTGAAATTTGATAAACGGACTGCATTGAAAAAGTGTTATCATATGCGCATAAAAAAATGTTTAAAACTACAGTACACCAAAGATTTTGTTTTACCTTTTGCACAAAGGTAAAGGATTGAAAGTTCAGTTAAAACAGAGCCGGAGAAAATATTACAGATTCTGTTGATGAATTTTCCAACAATAAAATCATTTTTGATGCAAATTCATTAACAATCAGTGACATTGCTACTATTAAAACAGTTAAGTCTTTTTTGTATTTCTTCTTTTTTAAAAACGGAAGAAGATTTTCAAGTTTTTCAACTTTAAAAATGCACTACTCGAAAAAACAAAGCTTTTCAAAACAGTAAAAATTACAAATTTTAGTCAGGATTGCAATCTCGAGTACAGCAAAAAAATGTATGTCCCATCATCTTTTGTTGCTTTATTTTTTCATTTTTATTTTAAATCCCCTTAAAATTTTAAAATGTTTTACTACTACTTTTAAAATCAAAAGACGTTCTTAAAATTCAACTTTTCAAAAATCACAGTATTCCGATATTACAGTAAAACTAATAGAACTTCAAACCCCGTGATCAATACAAGACAATAAATATCATAAGTTCATTTATTGTTAATACCAAATAAATTATTGTACAATCAAAAACTCACAAAAATATAAGTACAGTAATCCAAATTTATTTCAATTGTTTCTTTTTGTCAGCAGCAATTTTTTCTTCCATTTCTTTTGTAACTTGACGAACCGGACGCCTCCACATCTTTTCACCTTCATAAAGCAATTCAACAGGTTCAACATAAAGATCTTCATCATTGCTTCGAATATTAACCATACAGTTTACTGCAGTTTGTACACCATTCATAATAAAACCAACACGAAATTGTCTTTGATGATTATATATTGGAGCTTTGGATTCAAGTGGAACAGGAGTATTTGCATATGTTACAGTGCCATTTTTAGCATTAAATGAATCTTGAGATGTATGAGAAGATGATGATTTTGCTGCAACAGCACCAACTTCATCCAATTGTTTATTTGCATCAGATCTCATAGTTTCATATTCAGATTCATTAAAGTTAAAACGCTAAAAGTAAGATTAAAGCAAAGAGAGTTTAGAGCAATAAAGTAAAAACATACACGTAGACGAGGAAAATTTTGATGATCAGGTAATGTAGTTCCAAGACTTTTGCTTCGAGGTTTTTTGAATGATGAAAATGTAAGATTTGATGGATCTTGAGGGAAGAGAGAATTAAACGATTTTGATCGAATAGCACCAACTTCTTTATTTGCATGTATTTCAGCGCCATTTTTATCATTAAATGAATCTTGAGATGTATGAGAAAATGATGATTTTGCTTCAACAGCGCCAACTTCAACCAATTGTTTATCTGCATCAGATCTCATAGTTTCATTAAAGCTCAAACGCTAAAAGTGAGATTAAAGCAAAGAGAGTTTAGAGCGATAAAGTAAAAACATACACGTGGACGAGGATAAGGTTGAAAACCAGGTAATGAAGTTCCAGCACTTTTGCTTCGAGGTTTTTTTAATGATGCAGAAGAAAGGGATTTCTTATATTTGCATCGACGATTTCCAGTTGTTTGAATCTTTCTTTTATCTTTTAATGAAGCTTGAGATGAACGAAAATCTGTAGATTCTCCACCAAAAACTTCTCCATTTTCATCAGATTCATTAAAGCTCAAACGCTGAAAAAAAATATAAAAGATATATCATAAAAGAATTAAAGGAAAACCATACACGTGGAAGAAGTGTATCATTCAATGAAGTTCCAAGGCGATTGTTACAAGATTTATTTAATGTTGAAAAACGAAGAAGTGATTGTTTATTTTTGTATCGACGATTTGTTGGCGTTTTACTCTTTGATGAATCATGTGAAGAACGAGAACCAGTTGCCTATAAAACAATCGTTTAAACGTAAAAGAAAATATCGACATATAAACTAACAGGTTGTTTTGGAATTGGTGATAAATTATCAATCAATGACATTCTTCTACCTTCACCATCTTCAAAATCTCCATAAGGTGTAGATGTAACATTTCCATTCAAACGTTGTTGTTGATTGTTATCCATAGGTTGAACATTTACAACAAGATTGAGAGAAAATTTAAATGGATTTACACGACCTCCTGGATGTTGAATTGATACATATGATGATGATGGTTGTTGATGCTTTGATGATTTTGATAAAATACGTGTATCAGAAGCAGAAGAATTTGCTGCAGATGGTGGTGATTGCCGACCAGTTGGAACAGTAAAATATGCTTTATATCTTTGAGTCTAAAAAAATGATAACATTATTAATTTGGGTATAAAAAGAAAGATAAAGACTTACCATGGTTGATTAGTTTAGTTTAGTAAACACAGAATCCAGTTGAACAGCCAAAGATATCAATCAAGTGATGAGTGGTGATCGAAACGAGTCAAATGAAGAGAAAGAAAGAGCATTTTGGGGTTATATAAGCATTTTTTGTGATTTGCATATTTGGAATATGTGAAGCTTTCTTTTTTGTACTTTTTAATTTGCATAATTAATTCAACAGAGTTTTCACGTTTGATCTTCGAAAATAAATTTTCAAAGTTTTTTGCAAAAACTTTTTTGAAAAAATTGATAAACTTTTTGGGTTTCATTTCGCCAAACTTTGTTTTTTCAGTCTTGTTTTTTACAGTAAAATATTTTTTATATCATTTATTTTTACCGTATTTTTGATACACAATTTTATTAAATTTTAGAGCTGCAATCTCTCTTTCTTTCTTCTGCTTTGATTCCCCGGGGAATTAATAACCCTTGTTTTGTGAGAAAATTATTTTTTGATAAAAAATAAGCGGAAAAAACAATATTTACTGTGATCTTAAAAGCTGTAAACAGGGATTATTTAAATATGTACTATTTATTAATATATTATATGTATACAACAATTTCAGCCAAAAGTAAAAGAGAAAGAGCATTTTTTTCTGGATCGTTGATTGCTTACACAAAAAAAGTAGCGTCTTGCCATTTTTATGGTAAAAATAACTTTACCACTTTCGTAAAAATTGGTTAAAAGATTTTTATAATATTAAAATTGTTGCAAGCATCTTTTTTCGATTATACGAAAACAATCGTTATCAAAAACATTGAAATTTTTCTAGACAAAGTATTAAAAAGAGCGAAGAAACAAAAGTCCGTCGTTCATAAAACATTTTCACAAATACAGTTAAAAAATGTTTTGCATT
Source organism: Panagrolaimus davidi (assembly GCA_901779475.1). Taxonomy (NCBI): domain Eukaryota; kingdom Metazoa; phylum Nematoda; class Chromadorea; order Rhabditida; family Panagrolaimidae; genus Panagrolaimus; species Panagrolaimus davidi. Next base: position 6,240 of record CABFKP010039431.1, read on the forward strand.
GCAAAAATGAAAGAAAGAAAGAACATGTCTTTTTTTTACATTTATTTCTGCAGATTTTTCTTACAAAAAATAAAAAGGTTTTGAATATTTTATTGTAAAATAAAAGTAAAAATGCAAAAAGCTTTCGAACTGAAAAATTAAACTAAAAGTTACAATAGTAAATACAGGTTATCAAAAATGTTCAGGACAATAATTAAAAATATAGAAAAATTACTATTCATATATTTTAATACATTTGCGATTCATTAATATGATTAAAGTGGTATTTTAAAATGTTTTTAAAAATAACCTTGTATTTGTAAAATTCATCAAAAGATTGTTTATTAAACAGAAACAATAAAATTTTAATTACTGTTCTTTGTTGATCCAATGAAATTGATTTGTTTCATGTTTAATGCATGACTGAAAAATACAACATTCGGTTTTTACATACAAAATTTTTTAAAAAATAACTAAAACATTTAAAAAATCATTGTACCTTACTTTTTTTTATTAAAGATATTAAAAACGCTGTTTTGCCGGGAAAAATTTTATTTCAAAACGCAGGAATTTTTGCTTTGACTGAAAAAAGATAGACACAAAAAAAGACATCGTTGAAAACCAAAATAATATCGAAGAATTTTTTGTATATGTTTGTCCGCAAAAAAGATTTAACATTTCTGACACATTTCAAAAATAAAAAAATGAAAAAATAATTTTTTTCCAGTCTTCATTCGATATGCGTTTTATAAAAAGTTTTGTTACTGGTTCGTAAAAATACATTTTCTAAAATAAAAATGATTTTGAATATTTAAAAAGAAGAAATATTACCCTTAAATTTATTATTTTAAAAAATAAAAAAGGAGAGAAAACTGAAATCTGAGCAGAAAACTGTATACCAATATCTTGAAAACTGAAAATACATTTTTAAAAATGATTTTGAAAAATTTTTCCCATTTTTCATCATTTTTTAAAAATAAAGTTTGACCGTCGCAAATTGTTTTTTTAATTAATGCTTTCTGTACTTTTTTCAGTACCTTAGCTTTTCAACATTCTGGTAATTTCTGTTACTTCAGTTTTACTTAATTTTCTTGTTTTAAAGTAAAAAATTAATAAAATATTCAAAAGAAACATAACTCTAAAAAATACTGACATTAACCAAACGAATTATTGTCAAATGCAACAAATTAAAGCAAAAACAGAAAATATTATTGATGCATTTTTGGACACTGTTTTTAAGACGCACTCTATCTGCCAGTCAAAAAAATCCAAAAGACCGCGGCGCACAAATTTGCATAAAATCAGTGAGTTAACGTTGAGAATTTAAAAGGGTGGGAGCAATGAGCGGTTGTGTTTTGTGAATGAAAAAAAATGAGGGGGCACAAACTGAAGAAGTGCCAATATTTTAAAAATTTGAAAAACGGCAACAAAACATAATGGTTTTGAGTAAGCTTTTTTAATAGTACGATATTCCATGACAAAAAATAAATTTGGAAAAAATGGTCAATTTTTGATAAAAAAAGTGAAAAACGTATATTTAGAAACACAAAAAAAAATTAAAGCGAATAATTTAGGACAATTCAGTAAGATATTTATAACAGAGAATTAAATTCAAAAAGCTCTACCTTTTCTTTGCCACTTTCAATCCAAAAAACAAAAGATACATTCAACCAAACAAAACAAACCAAGGCAAGTAAAAAAAATATGCCAATCTCAACAGCAATTTTTTCATGAAATTGAAGAAAATATGCAACTGTAATAATGTATAACAAAATTTCAATACAAATAAGTTTTATAAAGGATCGTTTGAAAACGCAAATAGATTCGATTATCATTAATTTATTTTTTTCAAAACATGGCTTCCATTGTAATTTTTTTATTTCAAGTTCTTTTTGTAATTTTTGCAATTCTTTTTGATAAAGTTGAATGATATTTTCATAGCATTTTTCAGCGGGTAATAAAAATTGTTGATTTTTCTCGGAATACAACATATTTAATGCCTGAAATGTAAATAGTATCGTTACAAAGCTCTTTGAATATAGGGAAATATATTAATTTATACCCCTTTTTTGGATGAAATTTACCCGTAATTCATATTAATGCCCAATATAAAATTACCCCTATTTTGAATGAATTTTAGCCCTAATTTATTAGGGGTAGAATACATCCGAAAAAGGGTAGATGAAAAAATTGTGGGTAAATTTCATCCAAAAAAGGGGTATCAATTAATACTATAACATGAATAAAGACACTTACATTTTGTCTTTCTGAATAATGTTTATGTAAAGAAAGAACATCTTGAAATTTCAAATCAGAAATAGAATCACATGCCAATTTTAACGTTTTGTTTTTTTGAGCAGAATTCAAGTTTAAGGAGGATTCCAGAATTATTAAGACCCAGATATTTATAATAATAAAAATCAAAAAGTTCAGAGCAAACATAAGAACCGTTTCGGAATTAAGCTCATTTATAATTCGAGGTTTATGCGTACACAAAGTTTTAAACGGATTCCGCTTCATAATAAAAAATGTATTATTTTAAAAAAAAAATAGAGAGACTGAGTGTTGGTTAGTCTATGAAATAAAAAATGTTGCGTTTGTTATTTCAAATTTGAAGTATTATTCGATTCTTGAGAAAATTTTAATAGAAAGAAGTGAGCCTTAAAAGAAAAACCTTGAGAGATTCATGAGTAAGAGAAATGAGCACAAATAAAATTTTTACCATAAAAACTCAAAGGAACCAAATATTTTTAAAGTTTGGTCTAAATGCCAAAAGGTTCGAAGTATTATGCCAAAAGGAAAAAACTTAAGTGATAATGGCTTTCATAGATAGGATCATTTATGTCCGCTATAAATGGACTTTTTTTCTGATGAAAAACATTTATTGGAAATGAATTTTTTTTAGTGATTTATAAGTCCATATACATTATTTATAATTGTCAGTATATTTTGAGAATCCAAAATAGCATACATACTTATTTATAAACTTCAGACGTTATGAATCTCTGTATTTTAAATGTTTTTTGGCAAATATTTTTTAAATATTCAAAGAATCGGATTTAAAATATGTGAAGTTAAATTCGACGCTTTTTTATTTCCTTGTAAAAATTAAAATCAGTTGAAAGAAAAAAAAATAGCATTTGCTATTTTTGCAGCAGGACATCAAAAGTGACACACACCATTGATAAAACATTTTTTGTTTCAAATCGATAGTTTGTAACCTTTTTTTTGATGCATCATTTTGTTTTAGAAAGAGTTTTAGATGATTATTTTATTATTCTGATTTATCATAATTTGCGACGACACAAAATTTATTAAAAAACAGTTCTGGAACATGCCCTTTTTCTGATGTATTTGTTTTCAAAAAATGAAAAATCGAAAATGAGCGGTAAAAATATGATGCCGTTTGAGTACTATTGCTATAAATTTTGTGGGTGTCGAAAGACATAGTATTAAAAAAGCGAAGAAACAAAAGTCCGTCGTTCAAAAACATTTTTACAAAAACAATTGATAGATCTTTTGCATTGCAAAAATGAAAGAAAGAAAGAACATGTCTTTTTTTACACTTATTTCTGCAGATTTTTCTTACAAAAAAGAAAAAGGTTTTGAATATTTTATTGTAAAATGGAAGTAAAAATGCAAAAAGCTTTAAAAACGAAAAATTAAATTAAAGGTTACAATCAGTAAATACGATAGGGAAATTGTTCAAGACAATAATTAAAATTATTAAAAAATAGAAAAATTACTTTTCATATATTTTATTACATTTGTGATTCATTGATATTATTAAAGTGGTATTTTAAAATGTTTTTAAAATAATCATGTATTTGTAAAATACATTAAAAGATTGTTTATTAAACAAAAACAAAAAATTTTAATTACTGTTTACATTATTTTCCATCCATGTTTATGTATAACAGAAAAATACAACATTCCGTTTTCACATACAACATTTATTAAAAAATAACCAAAACTTTAAAAAAATTATTGTATCTTGCTTTTTTTTATTAAAAATATTAAAAATGCTATTTTGCCGGAAAAATTTTATTTCAAAACGCAGGAGTTTTTGTTTTGACTGAAAAAAGATAGACCTACAAAAAAAGACATCGCCGAAAACCAAAATAATATCAAAGACTTTTTCGCATATGTTTGTCAGTGAAAAAGATTTGACATCTCCGACACATTTCAAATAAAAATGTAAAAAAAATAATTTTCTTTTTCAGTCTTCATTCGATATGCGTTTTATAAAATTTTTTGTTACTGGTTCGTAAAAATATATTTTCTCAAATGAAAATGATTTTGAATATTTAAAAAAAAAGAAATTTAACCCTTAAATTTATTATTTAAAAAAATAAAAAATGAGTGAAAAATGAAAACTGAGCAGAAAACTGTATACGAGAATTTTACTTCACGCATTTGTCGTCATTTTTTAAAACTAAAGTGTGACTGTCTCAAATCAAACTGTTCTTTTAATTAATGTTTTCAGTACCATTTTCAGTACCTTAGCTTTTTAACATTCTGGTAATTTCTGTTACTTCCATTTTACTTAATTTTCTTGTTTTAAAGTAAAAAATTAATAATACATTAAAAAGAAACACAACTCTAAAAAATACTGACATCAATTAACCGAACGAGATATCGCAAAGTGCAATAAATTAAAGCAAACACAGAAAATATAATTGATGCATTTTTGGACACTGTTTTTAATCACTATTTTTTTCTTCAGAAAAATGTAAATTACAAAACTTTTTGGTTTTTTAAAGACAATTTCGAAAACACAGAAATTGATTTATTTTTGGTTTTTGTTTTAAACAGAAATTTTCATCAAATTTTACTATTTTTTGACAGACTTTGTTTTATTTTTTTATTATTTTACAGTGTTTTAATTTTTTAAAGTTTTAATAAAATGGCAAAAGTAAAAGTCGCATTTTCAAAAATAAAAAATTTCTCTTTAATTTTTATGTTTAATAAAAACATTTATTTTTTAAGAATGTTTGCTTTCAAATATTGGAGAAGAAAATATAAAACTTTGACACATTTCGTTATTTTTAAAATTAAAATTTAAAATTTCATGTTAAAACTATAAATTTAAAGAATTATTAATTGTTTAAAATATTCAAAAAGCATTAACGAACTAGTGTGAAAATGTCGAAAATATTTTTGAAAAATGAGATTGCTTTCTTTTTATTTAGAAACTTTATTTTGGGAACTGAAAAAAATTTTCTTCTCAAAAATGTCACTGGAATTAAGCAGATGCAAACAAATTTTCTTTCATTTTTCGTAAACGAAAATATTTTTTCAACGAAAAAATGACGTTTGTCTTCGTTTTTTTCCTTTTCTATAAAACAGAGATGAAGAGAAAAAAGGCAGCGACAAAAAAATGTTGAGAAACGACAAAGTTTTAAAATGGTACGGCGATTTTAACCAAATTTGTTTTGCCGAAGTTATTTTTTTTATAAATTAGAAAATGATTCGTGTTTTAAATATTTTATAAATATTAATCGATTAATTTTAAAATCATTGATTTTTGTAAATTTAAGGCAACAAAATCAAAAATGTTTGTAGCTAAAATTATTAATAATTTTATTACACAACAAAAAAAACTTATAAACACAATATTTATTTGTTTAAAGTATAATTTATTCTAACGTGAATAATTTTTCAAATTAACTTAAAAAAGTCTCAATATATTAAAAAAATAAAAAGTTGAATTTTTTGGAGACAAAAAATTAACAGAGCAGATTTTATCACTATTTCCAAAACAATACATAAATTAAAGAAAATACATTTTTGTGTAGTTTTAGGAATTTTATTGTCGCTTTGTTATTTTTAAATGTACTTCTGCGTTTAATGGTCTCATAACGACCAAATTCAATCGAGTCAACAAAGGATCCTAAAAAATAAATTTTAAAAAACTGATAATTTAGTTTTAAAAAGGGATACCTCAGTTTTTGCATGCATTTCAAGTTTAAATTTTCTAATTAATTCCACTAAAGTCATTTTCACTTCCATTTCAGCAAATTTCAGTCCAACACAATTCCTCGGACCAATTCCAAATGGAATCCATGAAAGTGGATCAAAAGTCTTTCCATCTGTAAATCTTTCAGGATCAAATTTAAATGGTTCCGGCCATAAACTTTCATCCCAATGTATAACATTTACAGCAATTCCAACATTCATTCCAGGAATAAATTTATATCCTTTAATTTCAGTTTCTTTAATACAAGTTCTCATTGTAAAAGATACAACGGGCGGATAAAGTCGTAAAACTTCATGAAAGATTGCATCCAAATATGGCAGTTTCATTGCAGTGTCATAATCAACTGCAGAGCTAGAATCTACAGAATCTTTAATTTCTTCAAAAAGTCTTTGTTGGATTTCTGGATGCTTTGCAAGAAGCCATGACGCATATGCTAATGCAGTCGAAGTTGTTTCATAACCGGCAAGAAGAAAGCCATAGCAGTTTGAAACAATTGTGTCAATATGCATTGGAGGTTTCTAAAAATTGTGTAATTAGGTAATTCCCATTTGTACAATTTGAACGATACCAATATTTTATTTGGCACTGCTCAAATTATGTAAAAATATTAGTTTTGTGGATTTTATTGTAATAAAAAATCTGTATAAAT
>CABFKP010039442.1:0-12843 GCA_901779475.1 Panagrolaimus davidi
GGTGTTTCACTTCTGCCGGAAAATTAAAGCGGTCTTTTATCCGATAAAGTAAAGTAGGATGTCTGAAAATCGGTGTTCCCGATATTAAAAAAATTCCAAAAATGTGTTTTTTGAATTCCCCATGTTCGAAAACCTATACAAAAGCAGAATAATGCCAAAAAAAGTTTTTCCTGATTTTTGGCGATTTTTTGAAAAAACCGCTACCGTAACCTTGAAGCTCCTGTAACTACAGTAAAAAAATTTTTTAGACAAAAACAGCAAAGCCAATCATTTTCTCCATGTCTGTTTTACCTATAGACCAAATTTGGGCCAAATTTATTTTTTTCGTGTGCCGCGACTTTTTGACTGACAGCTCGAGTGCGTCTTAAAAAAATATTATTTGAATATTTTAGTTTAGTAAGAAAGTTTGTGAAAAACTTGTTTTCAACTGTGTTATTCAACAAAATAAACTTTCATTATAAAAAACAATGCCATTTTGTAATGTTAATTGAAAAAATAAATACATTAATGAAAGAATGCAAAATTATTTTGTTTTAATCTTTAAAAAGGTTTTTATGTTGTGAAAAAAAAAAACATCATAAAAAGGTTTTTATGATGTTTTTTTTGTTAAATATTATTGATTTCTTTAAAAAACAATATTATTTGAAGGCAATGATGATTGATTTTTTCATGAATATTATGTTTCTGTTTTCTTTCATAATTTTTTCGTTTTTAAAAAAATTCAACTTGAAAACACATAAAATTTTATTAGTTTTTTAAATCAAAATATTCAAATTATTACAATATTCTGTTATTTCGAAAGTCAGACATTTATGTTATTTTTAACTAAAAAAAGAGCCACAAAAAACTGCAAAAAGAAGAAAAAAAGGAATCAACGATGGAAAAAACGAAAGAAAAGAAAAAAAATATTTCTTTCATCGATTTTTGATATTTAAAAAAACTGGTCTTCGAAAAAACATAAATTTTTCATACACTTTTTTTGTTAAAATTAAGTCATAATTTCAGCTATTCTTTCTTTCATGTTTTTTATAAAACAATATTACATACATTTTAATTAATGTTTTCTTTTGTTGAATAATCAATTTTTCTTTTTCTTTGAATCCAGCGCAACATTTTTTATAACCTTTTTAAAGATTTTTTTTAAAAACATTTTCACGACTTTATTTAAACTTAAAAATTCAAAAAACTTTGAAAACAAAAAATATATGAAACGTTTTTAAAGTTTTTGCAAAACATGTGATTTCTTTAAATATAACAAAGATTTCTTAAAATATTTTTATAATTATATTTTAAATTCTTTGTTAATTCAAACTATTTTACAATTATTAATTAATGTTTGACAACAAAATTCATCTAAAATAATTGTTAAACAGTTATAATTAATATGTTTTCAAATGTAATATTAGCTTCATTAATAATTACATTTGAAATTTTATTTTATAAAAAACAGAATTAAAGATTTTAAAGAAACATAAAATATTCAAAAATGACATATGTTTGAAAAGAACAATATAGTAGGTTGAAAGGATAGCAAAAAATAATGGAAAAAGAACACCCACTTCTGTAATGACAGAAGAAAGGTACTGTTCAAAAAAGAAAACTCCACCGTTTTTTTGACAGTAGGATTTTTCCAAGTTGGATTTCCAAAAAAATAATGGCATAAATATTTTTACCTGTTTTCCAAAAAGAGAATAGCAAAAATTTTAACAAAAAACAGAAACAATTAAATTGTTTCATATAGGTGAATTGTGAAAAATTTCTGCTTTACTTTTATGTAAAAAATTCACAAATTTTATAATTTTTTCAAAACAATGTAACATATGAATTCTTCAAATGTAAAATGGTTTTTGCTGAAAACGTTTTTAAAAATTATATATTTTTAATTCTTTGTTAAATAAAAATATTTTACAATTATTAATTAATGATGAATTCTGTTCCATGTTGTCAAGGAAAGATTGTTTGCAGTCCATTTTCTGTTAATTAATAGTATTTTATTTTTTTAAAACACGTTTGATTTATAGAGCCAAAATATTCAAATATTTTGCTTAGAAAGACTGTTAAGTTTTTATCCTGTTATCATAGAAGTATTTGTTTGCTAGTACAGACACTGCAATTGAAAAAAATCAATGTCGTAAAAGAGAAAATGGAAAAAATGAATGAAAAAGAATATCGCGCTTTTTTGTCTGTTTTTGTTTGGGGTTTTTTTTTTAATTTTTTTGGTGCAAAAAAGTGGCAGCAGCGAAAACGAACATTTTAATATCATTTTTAGTCATTTGTAAATGTTGCGATTTTTAGTAAGCAGAACGAATTTTTTGTTTATCGCTTTTTTGTACACTAATTTATTTGAATATTTTAATTGAATAAATTTTATGTTTTAACTTTGACTTAAATCGTTAAATATAACAAATGAAAAGTATTTTGCAAAATTGATTGAATCGTTGATTTTATAAATGATATAAACACATTAATAAAAAAATTTTTCTGTCATTTTGTACCATTTTTTGTATATTGTCCGATAGTATGTAAAACAATGTTATAAAAAAAATTCAAAAATAGTGTCTTATTAACAGAAAAACTACAAAGGATGTTTAATTCGATTTTTTAATGTTTTATAATTCGTTTGTTTCAGCTTTCACTAACTTTAAACATATATGTTTGATTTCCTCTTTCAAAATAATGAATGTTGGACGCTCTTCTGGATTTTTATTCCAACATTTTTTCATTAATTCATATCTAAATAAATATTAATTTTACAACTATATTTTAATGGCTCACAGTTCTTCTGAACAATATTTTGGTCGAGTTAGCCTAAAACCAGAATCAAGAAAATCCAGAATAATAAAAACATTAATTTCATCATAGGGGCGACGACCCCGTTCAAAGATTTCCCAGACTAAAACTGCAAATGACCAAATATCTCCTTTTGCCGTAAACTAAAAATCTTAATTATATTTGTTTTAAGTGAGAAAAAAAAGTTTACATTTCCATCTCGAAGGGCTTCTATGGGCAGTGTCCTATATGGTAGCTCACGATCTTCTTCACGATGATACACATAATTATCATTCATTTTTCTGGCTAAACCAAAATCACCAATTTTTATGATTTCAAAATTTTCATTTAGCCTAAAACTGTCAAGAAAACTATAATGTGTCGCACGAGTCGACAAACTAAACTAAAAAAACGCCATATAACAAATGTGCTTTCCGCGCGGGACCAACTTTTTTGTCTTAAAGCAAGTTTTTCATTGAAAAGTGACATTTTTTCTAAAAAATATATGTTAAACGTCATCTCATGATTTCATTCTACTAATATATGTTCTTCATTATGCTGAGAACGATTAATGATAAAAAAAGTGAAAAAAGACGATAATGATTATCACTATTTCGATGAAAAAATTGCTTTTGCAAACGGCAAAAAATTTCGTCCCGCGGGGAAAGCACATTTGTTAAATGGCGTTTTTTTAGTTTGTCGACTCGTGGTCGCATTTTTTGCTAACTCACAAACAATTTCTTGCTGCTAAATCACGATGTAAAATTTTTCTTGAACTTAAATAAATCAATGCATCAAGGATTTGAAAAATATATTTGAAAATAATGTACAGAGTTACTTCGTTTCTTGGGTTTTTTAAAAATGAATGTAAATCTCCTCCGCTCATATATTCAGTGATAATGCACATTTCATTATCGATTTCTGTCCATCCAATAAATCGTATAATATTTATGTGTTCACATAAGCATAATGCTTTTATTTCTTTTATTACATCTGAAGCTTTACTACATTTTAGTGTTTTAATTGCAACCAATCGAGTTATATTTTCTTCTTTGTATTCTGCCAGTTTCACCAATCCACTGTTTCCTTAATATTTTTTTGTTAATTTCAAATTCTCCTGAAACAATTTAAAAATGTTACCATGACCTAATTCGTTTGGTAAAATCTTTATATTGTTTGCATCTATTTGCGAATTCACATATGAAGGCCGTTTTGGTGGTTTCAATAAATATGAATACTCGTGTCCCATGTTTTCACCAACATAATCATTTGTTATCAAATTTGTTAATTCAATACTACTTAAATTTGCAATTATATTTGGTTCTTCAATATTACTTTCATTTGGTATTAAATCTGTTACTTCATTATAAATTTGACCACTTGTTAATGGCATCTGTAAAAATTTTTTTTTGTTTTTAAAGTATGTACAATAATTTACTTTTTGTTTTCTGAAAATAGATATTACAGCTTTCAAAACAAAATAAACAACGAATAGAATTCCGATAACATAAATGACAATAATAAATGTGTACCAATGAGAATAATTAGATGGAAGAGCTGAAAGTAAAACATATTTTTATTGTAGATAAGAAAATTGCTCATACCAACAAAATGTTCCAAAAGATGAGGTGATAGGGTTGCCGCACATTCTGTTTCATTGACTGCTAAACAATTCTCAGCGAATATTTCGACATCATTTATCAGAAATGTCAAATAATTTGTTTCAATTTCTCTTAATTGATGCGACAAAACAAAGTAATTTGCTTCCTAAAAATTAAAAAACAATTTCGAATATAATGTAAGATATTCTTTAGTAGATACATCAACTTTTTGCCATAATGGCCCACAATATGTTTCAATTATTCCAATTTCTTTCCTGTTTTTTTCTCTGGAACACTGAACATTTGTTGAATGTAGTATATCAAAACACTGGAAGCTGTCACAAATGATATCTTTAAAATAAATCTAAAAAAAATTTATTTTATCTTTGCTTTACAAAGATTAATTACAGAATCTTTTGCTACAGGATCAACATAGACAATTCCATTCTTCGTATCCCATGGTGTTAGCATTCGAAGGTTATTCATGGGTAAACCTTTCAAAAAATGATAACTGTCGTCTACTCTCTTTAATAAAAGTTTTTAATGATATATTTAAAATTGTTCACTCACTTTTATTAAAGCATTCTCTTTCGTAACATATAGCTGATCATAACTTGAAATTAAATTACCATAATTTTCAGTGTAAAAAACCTCATGAATAGTTTCTCCAAAGACAGTAGCATGATTTTCCATCCATTTGAACTTGTGATGTTCATATGAAAGTGTTCGTTCCTTACAATAACTGTTGTTTAAATTCTAAAGTTTTTATTGTTGTGTTTATTGCTAAGTGAAAAAATATGAAGAATGTGTATTCTTGCAAAGCAAAACTTACTGATTGACAAATCGAATATTCATACGTATTCAAAAATTTAAAACATTTTTCTGTGCCATGATTTTTCTTTAAGCATCTCTAAAAAATCTTTAACTGTTTATAAAAAAAGCGATTGTCTTTGGTCAGTTTTTATTATGAATAAAGCGGTGCTTGGCAAAGTATCAATTTTTTTATTATTGCGTTTTTTTACTGTTATTACTTTGTTGCATTTTTCATGAAAAAAGTAAGACAATTTCGATAGCGTTTTTCTCTAGTGGTGAGCGCAGTTGGGGAGAGGCCGGAAGATCCCGGGTTCGGTCCCGCTCGCGGCTACTTTGACATGCGACGGCCGGGAGCTCAATGGATCCGAGGTTAAAACGAATTCCATGGGTGGCCCAGGATAACGGTGAGCCCTATCCTTAGGATTTTACTTTCCCTATTATGCTTCACAAAATCATCACGTGATCGGGCATGTAGAAGCCAAGTTTTGGTGTGTACGTTGCGATCAACAAAGACAAGTTTGATTATTGAGCTCAGAGTAGTCTTGTGGATTAAAACTGCTTTAGTTCGTTTCTTTTGATTGAATAGTTAGCTTATCTAGCTCACAAGTAGTGGCAGGGGTTTAAGGTAGGGAAAAATTAAACAACAAATTTTAAACAAGGGTTTCGGAGTTGACAAATTTTTTTCTTACTACAGATGATTCACTAACAAAGTTTTATATATCGACAATGATCGGGGATGCATTCGTTTCTTGTTCACGAACGCATCCGCTTATCAACAATTTAGATGAGCTTGGGGAACTTTACAAAGTAATATTTTGCTTAAAAATTTAAATTTTTTTCATACCTTGTGAATATCAGTGATATCGTTTGTGAAATTATTTTGACAATAATTCCATGTTTTACAGAATTCTGCTTCAATTGTTTCAATATTAATTTTACAAAGAAATGAAACATTTGGTGAATCAACAAAAGCGATCAAAAGTTGTCCAAGTTTTTGTAAATATGTTACTCCTGTTACTTTATTTTGATGAATGTTTCGATAAATAATATCATTTTTTGCATAACTTTTGCTAGCAGTATTATTGTTTTCTCCACATGACACTGTTATTTCCATATGTGAAAGAATTTCATCACTATAATCATTGTTACAAACTTGAGTAATAAGAATATCACTATTAAGCTGGGACATATTTGTTTCATTTAAGCACGAACTTATATCTTCTCTTTTTACTTCATTCACAAAATATAAATAATTTCCACTTGAAAAACTATAAAGTGATTTGAAATCAGCAGGTTGATCATATTTTTTGCCAATGCTCTCGTATGTACCATTTTCAAATTTGTATGAATAATATGATGAATTTTGTTTGTTATGTACAACTCTCAAGATTAATAATTCATGCATTGATTGAGCATTTACACTTTCCATTTGAAATGTTTCTAATATCGTGCATGTACCTTTGAAAGTGTATTTGATTTTACATATACTAAAAAAATGTGAAAGAATAAATAAAAAATTATAATTATTTACCTGCATTCCATATTGTTACAAACGATTGCGGAATTATTGGTAATAAATTTAAATTCAAGTAATGTACTACTTCCCTTTAAATTTTTTGTAAGTTTCGCCTTGGTTATTTTAGTGAAAGTAAAATCGTCTTCAACCTTTCCAAATAAAATGTTTTCTTCTGTTGCGATTGCCAACATTGGTTCATTGTTGGCAATTCCTCGAATTATTACATTATTAGCATTTTTAAGAATTTTATGAAAGTTTTCACTCGAAACAGTTGACATCAGCATTACCAAAATATTTATTATATGTTTCATGATTGATACAAAATAATAAAATGGGATTATAGCATTAACTATAACTTAAAGAAGTGTCAATATACAATTATTGATAAAAAATACTTACTTTTGGAAAGTCTTTGTCAAAAATGAATCATACATGTTTATTCTTTTCATTTGTTTTCATTGTTAAACACATTAAAAGTTTTTGCTATCAGTTTTTATTCATTAAACAACTGAAAGAAAACTCATATCTTATACAACATAATAAAATTAACAGCGATCCTAAAAAAATAATCAACATTTTTATTACATCTTTAATTGTTTTACTGCTTTTTGTAACGAAGCAAATTTCCGCGTTTCTAAATTAATGGTTTCTAAATTTGGATATATCTGTTACAAGTACTATTTTTTTATAAATAAAAAATTGTTGCTGGAAAAGACGTCCTTTTTCGTTGCAATTAATTTTAATCATCATCACAAAGTTACATGCATAAACATTTATTTCTCTGTTCTTTATTTGTGCTATTTATTTGAGATTCTCAAAGTGCCTGTTTTTAAACAATCAAAAAAAGTAACATAAAAAGTTATTGTTCTCGAAATGAATCATAGCTGTTTATTCCTCTTTCTTTGTTTCTAATGTTAACGACATAAAAGTTTTTTGTTATCAATTCTTATTCATTGAACAACTAAAAAAAAACTATTATCTTATACAGCATCATAAAAATAACAGCGATTCTCCTTTTCTTTTGTTGTTTAAAACTGGCATCTTCCTTAGCAGAAACAGACAAGAACATTTTTCCAAAATATACGTGATTTTTAGATTGTTGAAATCAATTATACTAATTGTGATTGCTTAGGAGTTTCATAATGCGTTCTAAAATGATATTAATTTTTCCATGGGCTATCTTCTCTGGTAAGTTCTGGTGGAAAAAAAATAGCTTCATTTTATCATAGATGAGATAAAAGTATTCGATTTGAAACAAAGTTCTCAGTCATGTTTTTAAAAGTAAATAAAATTTAGGTGCCCTTGGGAACTTAATTTTATCAGGTCATCAAGGTCCTGATACAGTTGTATCTGGAAGAACAATGCACACTAAAATTGAACTTTATGATACAGGTATCCTTCGTGGTATAACCACAACTCGTGCCAGACATCTTTTTCTTGGATTTCGAGGCGGTGTTTTCGTTACTCTTTTTGATGAAAATGATAATAAAGTTTGGGAAGGTGGATGGCATCACTATGGAGTAAATTTACATTCAATAAGAATTTCAGATTGGACCGAACAAGTACGTAGATTTGCATTTATATTTTTGATTAAAATTATACTTTAGGTACCACAAGAACTTATTCCGCGAATTATGAAGTATAAAATTGTTCACAAACTTACCCCCAGAGATCTCAATAAAAAATTCACAGGAATCTTTAATTTTGCAATGCTTCTTTTATCAAAATAAAAATGAAAGGAACATCGGAACCACATTGTAAATAACATACAAAGTGGCTTTTAAGCTTTAAAAAAAAAGCACTTTTTATTGTATTTTAGTAAAAATGGTAATTTTTTGTGTGTCTTTTGATTTGAGTAAATACTTTTTGCTTATTATTAATCTGCCTCGTGTTTTACAGAATCTTTGTGGTAATTTTTAGTTCTATGTGAAAAAAAAACAGAAACTAATGTACAGTCACAACAAAGACACATCGTGCTGTTTAATGCTCTTTAAAAATGTTCTTCTGAAAGCCAAAACTTTATCGCCAGGTCAGATAAAAAAATTCTGTCTTTACATTTTGTATAACACTCTGTGCATATGTGCACATATCTAAATTAACAATTTCAGATTTTTATTATAGCTGTACAAAGTACAAATATTTTTTCTACAAGTAAATTGTTACTATAATGAACACTCTTTTTTGTGATAACACAGGCTAACAAAAGCCGCTAAAAAATTTTTACTCTTGATACAAGCTTACAAGCATAAATCATCACTGTTTTTTTCTGTAATTGTTTTGTGCTTATCAATTCGCGAGTTTTTAAACAATTTAAAGAACACACATGGGCAAGGGGTGCGAATGGGTGTGAATTTCGCACCCCTCTGGAAAAAAAGATGGAAAAAAGGGAAAGGGGGAAGGAAAAAAAAGGAGGAAAGGAAAAGAAAAGAAAAGAAAAGAAAAGAAAAGAAAAAAAGAGAAAGAGAGAAAGAAAAGCGAAAAAAGGAAGAAAATGGAATTTGTGTTTTAATATATTTTATTTTCAAAATTACGGTTCATGAAAACAAAACAAAAATTAATTTTATACACATCCAATTGGCAAGTTGGACAGGTTTAACATCTGTATTTTGAAGCCAGTTATTACAAATTCGTTCACGGGAATATAGTGTTGTGGTGCAATTATTAAAACTGTTGTCGCATTGAACCCTTTCATGATATCGTAAAACTAAACGTTTGTTTGCTGCCGATATTTCGATACGATATATCGATATCGCACAACCATGCTTTGGTAGCAGATGTTTATGGTCAGGTAAAAAAAAATTAATCGACCAATGACGGCAATTTACAGTCTTCTTAAACATAGTCGTCGAAATCTTGTTGAAAAGGCACTGTTTCCGAATTCCCCCCCCCCTCTTTTTTCATTCACAAATTTGCATAAAATTAGTGAGTTTACGTTGAGAATTCAAAAGGGTGCGCGGGTGGGTTGAATGAGCGGTTGTGTTTTGTGAATGAAAAAAAAAGGGGGGGGGAATTCGGAAACAGTACCGTTGAAAATTATTATCCTAATAATATTTTTGATTTTCTTGAATCGATGGCAGGTTTACTGGCATTTCATTAAATAATATAAACATTTTCGGGTCTTTTTGCTTCGTATAATTTTTTTATCAATTTTACTAAAATATTTATTTTTCGATCTAATAGTCAAGTTTCGGTAATAGTCAAATTTTATCATTTAATTGTTAATATTAAGAAGAAAAAAAATACTCTAATATAACCTGCCCCCGTGGCTAGAGCGGTAATAAAAAAGACTGATAAAAAAAATTAACCTTTTTTAGCTAAAGACTGGCTTTTTTCGGATAAATTTAAGATTTACAAATTCGTTTTTAATTAAAAAATGTCGGTCAAACGTCTTACTACCGTGCTCCTCAGTGTTGGCAGTCCGGACCGAAAAGAATTTCGGTTTTTTGAATATAACTATTTAGCTATTTGTTTTAATTAAATTTCTTCTTTTGCCATTGATAACCTATAGTTGATAGGCCATTTTAGTGCTTACAACTTTTAGAAATATAAAAAAACAAAAAATCCAAAAGTTCAAAGATTCAAAGGTCCCCCCTTTGGATTTTTTTGCATATTCTCAAAAAAAGCCCAAAGGGCCCCCTTTTGACTTTTTGGGTGGCTCAAATTTTCCAATTCATTCGCACCCATATGCTCATGCGTGTTAAAGAAATAAAAATTAGAGAAAACGTTTTTGGTAATAATGAATCATAATTGTTTATTCTTTTCTTGTGTTTTCATCGTTAACCACATAAAAGGTTGTTTTTATTAGTTTTTATTCATTAAAACACCTTAAAAAAACGCTTATCTTATACAACATCATAAAAATAACAGCGATTTTCTATTGTCGTATAAAAAAGGCATAATTCTTGAACAAATACAGCATATGTTGTTTTAACCTTGTTAATTGTTTTTAGGAAAAAGGAATTATACTAATTTTGATAGTTTAGGATTTTTATAATGCGTTCAAAAATGATTTTTATTGGCATTATGGCTATCATCTCATTATTTATTTTTATTTATTTATTTAAAACCTTTTATCTGTCACCTAAGACAAAAGGGGACAACAAATTACACAACATATCAGAAACACAATCAACAGATGTTTTATTAGTAAAATTTATGAGGTCATCATTCCCTCGAGAGGCTACCACCATCTCATGCAAGTTTAAATAGAAATTTTTATCGTCGATTTTCATCTACTATGCTACCAAATATCCCAATCATTTCATTTCAATGTTTTATAAAATTTAGATACCGCTGGTAACATAATCCTATATGGTCAAAAAGGTCCTGATGAACTTGTACCCAAAAGATCGATGCACACAAAAATGGAACTTTCTGATTCTGGTATCCTTCGTGCAACAACCACAACTCGAGCTAATCATTTCTTTCTTGGATTCACAGGTGGTGTTTCTATTATTCTTACTGATGAAAAAAATAATGCACTTTGGCAAAGTCACTGGAATAACTTCGGAGTTAACTTACATACAACACGAGTTGAAGATTGGACCGAACAAGTAAATCAGTGATATATATGTTGTATCAGTTTTTGAGAACCGTACGTTCTTGAGAACCGACGTCGGTTTTTGAGAACCGGCTCTAATTTTTTTTGAAACATATGGTTCTCCAAATCCGACGTCGGTTTTCATGAACCGACGGTTCTTAAAAACTGACACAACATATATAAATTTTAAATTAACGTCAAAATTTAGGTTCCACAAAAACTACTTCCTCAAGTCAAAAATTTTATCATTGTTCATAAGCATGTTAAAAACGACCGCACTAAAGATTATATTGCAGGGGTAGATTTAGCAATGCTTTTGTTATTAAAATAAAAATTTGTTAGAAACGCAAGATAAATAACATGAAAAATAGATCTCTGTTGTTAAAACAATGTAATTTTAATTTCCATTGTAATTTTTTCAGTGCCTTTTGATTTAAATAAATCATTTATAGTCATAACTGTTCCGGAGAAACAGTCTACCGTTACAAGGATAAAATAATTTAGTAGGTGATAATAATATTAAATTTATTAAATATCCATTCAATAATATTAACACAAATTTAAAATAAAAACTTTGTAAAAAATAATGGTCGCAAAACGATATTTTATTTTGAATTTTGATGTTCATAAAAAATATGCAATCTTTCATAATTTATAATGATTTCATAATCATTAGTGACAGATTGCATATTTTTTCAAATTTTCTTTCATTACAAATTTTTGTTCAGTGTATTTCTTGAAAAACTTTTACCAAAGTTGTGCCTTAAATATTTTAACAATAAAACTAAAATATTCAAAAAAAACTTAAAAGCACATGAACAATTTATCCTAAATTATTTACAAAAAACAAAAAGGGTACGAAAAAATTCTTATTTTTTCCCTTTTTGTGAATAATTATATGCGACCACACAATGCAGAGCACGAATACATTTTTTTTTCCATTTGCTTCCTTCATTTTTCATAGAAAAGTAAAAAATGCTTTTTTCTCACGAAAGCAGCATCCTTTTTTGTTTTCCTTTTTTTGAATTTTGCCGCCATCTCATTTACATTTGTTTTATTTTTCATCGGTGCCCTTTTCTTTTCATCGAAAATCTTTCAAAAAAATTGTAAAAACATTTGCTTTTAAAAAAAGATGTGACCTTTGTTTTATAAATTTCTTAAAAGCAAATGCAACCTTTTCAGAAAAAAGTGCAGGCAACCACACTATACGTTCAACATGGACCCGGCACGAAAATATTATGGCTGCTTTCAACGATGTTGTAGATATTGTGAACACAAATTTATGTTAAAATTTCGTAGGTTATTTAATTTTTTTATGACTTTTATTATTTGCTTGACTTTATAAAACCTCTTAGGCAGCTTTAGAGACACTCCTGACACAATGAGGATGTCTGGTTGCAAAGTTCTAACGTTTGCAAGATGTTGCACCATTTTGTTGAATGTCTAAAAAATCCATCAACTTTTTTTTGAACGCTTATTTATTTGAATATTATTACTTTTTGCAATGAGGATAAGATGAAGAACAAAAAATGGGAAGCATATTTGACAATCGACGACAAAAATTGCGAATTTTTTTATGATTTGTGCAAAATTTTACGTTTTTT
>CABFKP010039468.1:0-12833 GCA_901779475.1 Panagrolaimus davidi
TTTTTTATATTTTGAAGCCCAAAATGCTTTAAATAAAGAGGTTCCAAAAAATATTCGCGATGTTATTAAACTTCAGGATACTGTAGACGAAGATTAACTTTTATTTTTGTTGTTTTAGCTTTTGTTTATTGTTTAAAAACATTTCAAAAATAATAAAAAGCCTATTTTAAGTCAAAATGGAGGACAATATTTAAAATCAGTCAAAACAGGATTTCGGGAAATTCCCTGGGGAATCCCCCGATTTTTTGAATTCCTCGGGGAATGAACAATCCTAAAGGTAAAACATACTTCTTGAATATCCGCAATATCTTGTTTTAACAATTTATAGCCCTTTGTCGGTAGCACTTTTTCATCGGTACATGGTATAAAAATTGATTTTTGCTCAATTATTTCATGTAGTTCGCTGTCCTTGTAAGCAGATTCGTTGCTTATATGTGATAAAAGAATAATAAAATATATAATTCCAGCAATCCATCCAAAACTCATATGCAAAGCATCACGAATCTGAATTCAATAGAACAGTTAGAGGAATGTGAGATGATAAAGAAACTTGCCATTTGTTTTGTCGTTTCAGTTGTTGTTAAGTATTTTTTTGTATTTAAACTTTTAACAATATTCCCGTGTTCAATTAGTTTTTAAATAAGTAAAATTTAAATCCAAATTATTTCACATCGGTGACAATAGGTTGTTAATGCGATTCAATTAATTAAAATAAAAATAACAAAACATATAATTTTTATAGAAGTGCATTTGATAAAATGTAAAATAAAGCAAGGAAAAATGTTATTTTAAGCAAAAACGCTAAAAAAACAAATAGCCAGATGATGGTCATTCAATGGCAAAATGCCAACTTTCTTGCAATATTATTTTTGCTGTAGTAAAAACATAACTCGTCAAATTTTTTGAGAACAAAAGCAAACACAAGAATTTTTATTTTAATTAAAAAGAATAACCAATAAAATCTTTAGTAAAAACTGAATTATTGTCAAATTCTTGAATAAAATTAATACTAAAAATGTGGTTTTATTTACTTGGTTTATATGTAGCTTGAATAATGCCATTTTCATTTTTATCACTTTTGTCCTCGTTTTTTTCTTTATAACATCTTCTTTTTTTTTGTTCAAATAAAACATTTGTATCTAAAATTGAGCTTGAAGAATAATGATCGCTTTTTAACACTATTTTAAATCGAATCTTAATTAAAGAAATATCATCAACATGATAAGATTTTTTAAGAAAAAAGAAAAACAACTAATGTTTTTTCGCTTTCGACGTCAGCTGATATTTGGAAAAATGCCGAAGCTGGCTTTCTTTGCTCGAAAAATGGCCCGAGAAATGTAATAAAAAAAGCACAGAATGAATTTTCCTTAATTTTATGGTAAAAATTTTTATCAAAGAAAATAGTTTCTCCGTTTTTTTGGTAAAAATGCTAATCAAACAGGGTACTTTTCTCGTTTTCGCCCCCCTCAAAAAATTCATTCACAAAAGCAACCGCTCAGTCAACCCACCCTTTTAAATTTGCAGTAAAAACTCACTATTTTTATGCAAATTTGTGAATAAATTTTTTGAGGGGGGCGAAAACGAGAAAAGTGCATCAAACAGCACCCTTTTTAGTGGGAACATTTTTTCTAAAACAGACGTTTCTTAAAAAGTGGTAATAAGAATAAAATTCTATTCTACAGTTGTTTTACAGCTATGTTGCAAGCTTTTATTTAATTTTTTTTGAAGAAGATGTTAAAAAGTTGCATACGCTTTTAAGAAAATGATATTCTGCAAAAAAACCAGTAAAAACATTTCCCAGGTGTCTGTATTTTAAGTTTGTCATCCCATTTTCCCTAACATGTAAAAATCATGCCTTTTTCCTTATTAAGCGCTCGTTGAAAAATTATCAGAATTTAGTTTGAAAACGGAATCAGACTAATGTAGTTAAAAAAATAAAATTAAAAGTTTCCTAATATACTTTTTAATAAATAAGGTAAAAACGTGAACAGCTGCATTTCAAAGCTTAATGAAGTCAAAAAATTACACAACAAATTCATACAAGTATATAAAAAGTTAAGGCTAGTATTCACTTTTTGCACTTTTTTTTAAATTTAAAGCTGCAATGAATGCCTCATTTGTAAGTATTCCTCCATATTTTGATGAAAATTATGTAAATCAATCAGTTCTTATTTTACACATTGAAACTGTAGTTTCTATTGCAATAAATAGTTTATTAATGTATTTGATTCTTTTTCATACTCCTAAAGCAATGGGAGTTTATAAATATTATTTAATGAATATTACAATTTGGGCAACGGCATTTGATGTTTATACTTCATCAATTTATGTTCCAGTTGTTTTATTTCCGGCACCAGTTATTTGTACAAAAGGTGTTTTCGAACATTTGGTTAATAAAAATACGATTGCTATTTTATTGGTTAGTTTTTCATATGCCAAATGATTACTTTTTTATTTGTTTGAAGGAAAAAATTATTTGCAACAATTGATAATTTCTTTTTTTCACGCATATTTTTTAAATAAAATAACAAACATTAAAAAGTGTTTTTTAATCTCAAATTTAACTATTGCTTTGAAAAACTGAAAAGTGAAATGAACATTTTCTAAAAACTACGAAAAATACACCTGCTTTTTCGATTCTTAGAAAAAAAATTTTTTTTTGTAGGCAATCCACCCAATTCTTACAGCATTATGTACGGGAGCACTTTTGTTAGGACAACAATACCGTATATTATTATTTACTGATAAATTAAAATATTTGCATTTTTTTTATTTCCATCAATACATTTTCCTTGATTTTATGGCAAAAAAGCTCTATCAAGGAAAATAGTTTCTTCATTTTTTGGTAAAAATGAAGATCGAACAGTTTTATTTTTAAAAAGAACGATTTTTCTGAAGAAAAAAAATGCTTCTTAAAAAGTAACAATGAGAAAAAAAATTCTATTCCATGGTTGTTTTTCAGCTATTTTGCAAGCTTTTATTTAATGTTTTTTAAAAAAAGATGTTAAAAAGTGACATAAGTTTTTAAGTAAACGAAATTCTGCATAAAAAACAGTAAAAATATATGTTAGGTGTCTGTATTTAATCTTTGTCATCCCATTTTAGCTGATATGTAAAAATTAGTTTTTCCTTATTAAGGACTTGTTGGGAAAATGGCAGTTTTAAAATTTCGCCCACACATTACTTTTTCATTTACAAGAATGAGCGGTTGTGTTGGTGAATGAAAAGCTTATGTGTGGGTTAAACGATAAAAGTATCAAAAAATTAACAGACTTTAGTTTGAAAACGGAATCAGACAAATGTAGTTAAAAAAATAAAATTAAAAGTTTCCTAATATACTTTATAATAAATAAGGTTAAAACGTGAGCAGCTGCATTTCAAAGCTTAATGAATTCAAAAAATTACCCAAAATTTATACAATCATATAAAAAGTAAAGGCTAGTATTCATTTTTTTAAATAAAAAAGCTGAAATGAATGCCTCATTTGTAAGTATTACTCCATATTTTGATGAAACTTATGTAAATCAATCAGTTCTAATTTTGCATATTGAAACTGCAGTTTCTATTGCAATAAATAGTTTATTATTGTATTTAATACTTTTTCATACTCCAAAAGCAATGGGAGTTTATAAATATTATTTAATGAATATTACAATTTGGGCAACGGCATTTGATGTTTATACTTCATCAATTTATGTTCCGGTTGTTTTATTTCCGGCACCAGTTATTTGTACAAAAGGTGTTTTTGAAAATTTGGTTAATAAAAACACTGTAGCTATTTTATTGGTAAGTTTTTTAAGCCAGTTTTGTTTGAAGGAAAAAATTATTTGCAACAATTGATAATATTCTTTTATTCACGTATATTCTTTAAATAAAATACCAAACATTAAAAAGTGTTTTTTGATTTCAAATTTAAACTTTTGCTTTTAAAAACTGAAAAATGAAATTAATATTTTCTAAAAATTATCAAAAATACACCTGCTTTTTTGATTCTTAGAAAAAAAATATTTTTTTGTAGGCAATCCACCCAATTCTTACAGCATTATGTACGGGAGCACTTTTGTTAGGACAACAATACCGTATATTATTATTTAATGATAAATTAAAATATTTGCATTCAAAATTTGGCATTGCTTTTGCAGTGGCAGAACATTTGACTCCAGGAATTATAGGTGCAATTGTATTTTATTTAATGCAAACAGAAGAAAACGATAAAGAAAATGAGATTTTTACGGTAAACAAACACGCCTAAATCAAAAAGCGAAATTTTTTTTCCTTTCTCGAAACCCTTTTTTGTTGACCCTTTAGCGCAGTTGTGCGCGCGCCAGGCTTCAACGCAAAATGAGCGAAAAGGTTCGATGCCGGTCGAGCGCCATTCGAAAAAAAGAGTTTAATTTGCCAGATTTTGTTAGAAAAAAAATTATTAATTGATTGAAATTTTTAAAAATTATTAATAAACAAAAAATGTGTTTAAAATTTGTAAAAAAAACAAAATCTAACAAATCGAAATATTTTTTTTTCGATTGGCGCTCGACCGGCATCGAACCTTTTCGTTCATTTTGAGCCTTAGCATGGCGCGAGTTCAACTGCGCTAAGGGTGCAGACAAAAAGGGTTTCGAGAAAGCAAAAAAAATTTCTCTTTGATTCAGACGTGCAAAATTATGCAATTACATATGACAAATAATGCTTTTAGAAATACCCAGATATTTATCCGTTTTGGAAATCGCATGCGTGTGCAAGTGTATCATTAAATTCAACCATTACGAAAGTTGCTGCTGCATTGGCAATCAGTGGATATCTTTTCTTTATAATACTTGCAGTAACTTTGTATTTAGTTACGAACAAATTTTTATCAAATGAAAAAAGCAAAATGTCTGAGCACACGTATAAACTTCATAAACGGATGACAGTAATTATTACAGTTCAGGTAAGTTTTCGGAGTTTTTAAAAAATTTAAAAAAATAATTTTTAGTTGCTCGTTCCAATAATTACTATGTGCTTTCCGTTTCTGGGAATTATTGCATCGACTCTAATTTTGCAGCATAGAATCCGAGGTAAAATTTGCATATTTAATACATTGCTTTTCTTGGTGGAGTTTACTGAGAACGAGTGTTCAAAAAGATATAGTGTTTTAAAGGATAATAATTATGTTAAATATTTTTAGCATTAAATCCATTAATTTTCGCAACATTTTCCACTCATTCTATTTTAAATGCAGTAATTCTTATAGGAGCTGTAAAAGCCTATTATAAAGTAATATTTAAATGGATTCCAATACCAAAATTGCTTGGTTACGAACTCCGTCAAGTTGCTATCACAAATTAAGAATTTGATAAAAAACATCACAAAATAAATCATTAAAAATCTGATTTTGTTTGTTTATTAAATCATATTTCAACAAAAATGATAATAATTATAAAAAAGCCCAAATATAAAATAAATAGATACCGTAAGACACATAATTTAAAAGATAACAAACGGAGCAACAGATCGGTTAATTATAAGACATTGGTTAGATACAAAATGTTTTACAATTTTCGATAGGTTTAATGGGAAAATTTTCAATATATTTATCAATATCGATAAATATAAAAACAGAAAATAATCCACATAAAAGTCGATAAAATCCAAAAATCAAATTTTTCATCAGTTAATCTTCGAACTTTTTTAACAAATGTAAAGAAAATTTACATTTAAATTCAATCGTATTATCCATTTCTAAAAACAAAAAAAATTTGGCAAAAAACAATGCACAAATAACAATCATTGAAAACCAAACAATTTTTTGATGGCACACAAAAATGCCATTCGGTCGCATCAATTTATTTTCAGCAGCTGATGTTAAGATAACCTGCTGTTTAAGGTTGAAGATCATTATGCACAAAAAACATTGGAATGTTTTTTGGAAAAAAAATTTAAAGAAAAGTTTTAAAAAATTGCTTAAAATATAATTAAACAAAAAAAATCAGGGGAAGGGGCGTCTGGAATTTATGGTACACGTAAACCATCTGTTAAAATATGCAAAAAGACAACAGCTGAAATTTTAAAAGTTATGTGTCGTTAAAATGTCACAAAAAAAATTCATACAAGTATATAAAAAGTTAAGGCAAGTATTCACTTTTTGCACTTTTTTTTAAATTAAAAGGCCTGCAATGAATGCCTCATTTGTAAGTATTACTCCATATTTTGATGAAAGTTATGTAAATCAATCAGTTCTAATTTTGCACATTGAAACTGTAGTTTCTATTGCAATAAATAGTTTATTAATGTATTTAATTATTTTTCATACTCCAAAAGCAATGGGAGTTTATAAATATTATTTAATGAATATTACAATTTGGGCCACGGCATTTGATGTTTATACTTCATCAATTTATGTTCCGGTTGTTTTATTTCCGGCACCAGTTATTTGTACGAAAGGTGTTTTTGAACATTTGGTTAATAAAAATACTGTAGCTATTTTATTGGTAAGTTTTTTTGAGCCCAATTATTTGTTTGAAGGAAAAAATTAGTAGCAACAGTTGATAATATTCTTTTATTCATGCATATTCTTTAAATAAAATACCAAACATTAAAAAATATTTTTTGATCACAAATTTAAACTTTTGCTTTTAAAAACTTTATTTTTTCTGAAAAACCATTTTTTCTAATATTAATTATATGGAATGTTGGCCATAACTGTGTTGTGACATGACTAAATTAATTAAATGTTAAGAAAAAAATGTTCAATTTACTCAAGTCTAATCAAACAAAGCAAATAACATTCTGATTCTGAGACAGTTATAATCGACAGTAATACATTATTTGTAGGCAATTCACCCGGTTCTTACATCTTTCTGTATGAGCTCACTTTTGTTAGGACAGCAATATCGTATATTATTATTTACTGATAAATTAAAATATTTACACTCAAAATCTGGCATCACTCTTGCTGCTTTAGGACATCCCCTTCCTGGACTTATTTGTGCCTGGGCATTTTATATGATGCAAACAGAAGAAAACGATAAAGAAAATGAAATTTTAACAGTAAAAACATTGTTATTATATATTATGCAAATTATCGATATTTTAGCAATATCCAGATATTTATCCGTTTTGGAAGTCACATGTGTGTGCAAGTGTTTCACTAAATTCAACAATACTTAAAATTGGGGCTGGAGTGGCAATTAGTGGCTATTTAGCTTTTATATTATTCGCAGGAGCATTGTATTTCATAACGAACACAGTTTTATCGAAGCAAAAAAATAATATGTCAGAGCAAACGTATAAACTTCATAAACGGATGATAGTAATTATCACGATCCAAGTAATTTTATTTTGTTTTTTCTTCTCCAGATAATAGGACGAGGGGGCTATAACTCACATTTACATGAAAATAGATGAATTTTACCTGGAATCCCTCCAGCAACCTGTTTAACGTCATAGTAACCGACGTAGAATTATAGGTTATTATTTAACCTCGGGCCCCCTGAGCACCCAGTCAACAGTTTTCATGATTTGAGACACCGGTAGGACTCGAAAAAGGGAACTCCTGACTGCAAGGCCACCGCGCCAAACCACTAGACCTCTTGGCTGGCTGTTTTTTTTTCAGAATTATTTTAAAATGTTTGTTAATAATTTTTAGTTGCTCGTTCCGATACTTACTATGTGTTTCCCATTTGGATCAATTATTGCGTCAACTCTTATTTTGCAACACAGAATCCGAGGTAAAATTTGCATATTTAATAAACAAAAGTTTTTTTTTCTGGATAAAACACTCTCTGAGAGAAATATTGTGCTAAAAAATAATAATTATAAATTAAATATTTTCAGCATTAAATCCATTAATATTTGCAACATTTTCCACTCATTCCATTATTAATGCAGTAATTCTAATAGGAGCTGTAAAATCTTATTATGAAGTAATATTTAAATGGATTCCAATACCAAAACTGTTGGGTTTCAAAAATCCATCGTCTCAAGTCACTGTCATCAGTTCAGCAATTGCATAAAAATTCTTAAAAGTTTTTAAAATCCACAGAAAAATGTTTGTAAATTGATAAAAAAAATTTCTCCCAAGTGATTTTTCTTTTGGTTTGATGCTTGCGCAAGCAAATTTACCCCTGTAGAACCTCCCTGGGCGAAAAACCCCTTAAGTAAACACCAAATGAGCCCGTGTTGCTAAAAAAACTCGAACAAGAAAAAATACAATATTTATTGATCCATTATAAAACCACCTCCTTCAAAATGTTAAAAAACATGACTCAGCATTAAAAGATTGGTAATCATTTTTATAGAAGCTTTGCAAACTCTTTTCTGATTTTAGACACATGCAATATCGCAACAATCAAAGGTATTAAACAATTCAACATAGAACCGAAAATTCCAAGATAAAAGATAAAAATACTCCAACCTTCAATATTTTTTTAAAACGCTAGTTTCTTAAACCTTTTTCGATAAAAAATTATGAACAAATATTTTTGCATAAAAAAAATCAAAACTGTCAAAAATAAACAAGGTACAATCCATATTTCAGTGTCAAAGGATGGAAAAGTATTTTTAAAATTAATTTTAAAACATTCATGAAATAATGGTCCAAGAGACTCGTATTTTGTTTTAATAATATGAGAGGAATTTATTTTTGACATGTTAAAATAGTCTTTAAATGGCCCAGTAGTATGATTGTCAATATCCTAAAATTTTTTTTCGTTTATAAAAGAAAAGTCACATTTTATTATTTAAATTTTTGAGGAAATATCAAAACAAAAATTTTTGCAAAAAAAATAACTGATAAAAATAATCTCACCTTCAAAAACAAATACTCGTCATTTAAACTTTTTAATTCTAAAGCTGATGTAATATTTGTGCTATTGCATGGAAATAAAAATTGAATTGAATCAACTGACATATGACTTTCAATTCTATAAATTAATACAAGAAACACAGAAAATAAACAAAGCAAGCAAAAAAAAGAAACTATATCCCCTTGACGAGTAATTTCATCAGTCTAAAAAACAACATAAAAATATTAATGTAAAAAAGTACGCCTCACATTTCCATAACGATCACAATCACATAATTGGTACTTTTTCTTTCTAAAAAAGAAAAAAATTGGCAGCATTATTGATTTGAATAAAAATACAAAAACGGCAAAAAACGAAAAGTAAAGTGGACAACGACTGACCACTTTGGCAAAAAGCCAGCTGTTTTCGGTTTTGACATTTTTTTGTTTGAGAAAAAAAAGCGAACAAGCATCAATATTTTAGCAACAATAATTTTACCATTTTGTAGCTTTAAGTTATTTTTTTAAAAATGATAAAAAATTTTATTTCTTTTTTAAATCTTAAACAAAAAATATGCAATTTTTGTGACAACTGTTTTCCATTAAAGAATAAATTCATGTTTCAAAAGCAACATGGTAAAGATTTTAATCCACAGTTTTTATTAAAGTCCGATAGATAATACTGAAAAATAAATAGCGAAAAAATTTTTCCAAGTTGTAGAATTCTGTGATTCAATCTTTTACGGAAAAAATGCTATCTTTTATAAAAAATCTCTAAATTCTTTTGTAATCAAATGCCAACGATCTTTCTCACTTATCAGAGGCAGCAAACAATTAACAAGAGACATTGCAAGCCCAAAATAAAAAATTGGAGTACTCCAATTTTTGGAAATATCTCTAAACGTAATTTTTGTGAATTTGTTTCGATAAAAATAAAGAAATAATATTTTTTGCATAAAAAATGCCAAAACGACCATAAACAAATTCATCATAATCCATATTTCGGTATTAAATGACGGCATAATTTTTTAAAAATTGGTTTTAAAACATTCATAAAATAATGGCGCATTAGTCTGAAATTTTTTTTAACAAAATTTTCAGAAAAATTAGCACTATTTAAAAAAAGCTTACTTTTAAAAAATAATGATCATCTTTAAGTTTTCTTAATTCTGAAGCAGATGAAATATTTGTACCATTACATGGTAATAAAAATTCAAGGGGATCAATTGATTCTGCTTTCACTTTTCTAACAAATATAGCAAATTGTAAGATAAACAAAACAGCCATGCATCTTTTTGATATATTATCCTTTTGAGCAGTAATATCATTAATCTGTAAATTATTAGTAATATAAAATAGTCAAATCGTGAGATCTTACATTCGCATAACGAGTACAATCGCATAATTTATGTTTCATTTTTGGAGAAATATGCTGAATTATTGATTTAAACAATAGCGTTGAGTAACCTACAAAAATAAATAAATAAAAGTTGATACAGCAGTGCACATTGGAGAGTCACTGATGGACCGCTTTGGTAAAAAAAAGTGGGAGTTCGTTGCTTTTCATTGTTTTTTACAACTGCATGACTCAATGTTCCATTTTCATTTTGTTAGCTCTTGCGCAAGTGAGAAAAAACCCTTTAGAGGTTTTATAGGAAATTCTTTTTTTCTAACGAAAAAGCTTTGAAAAAACTAGGGAAATAATTATTTTAATCCTAAACTTTTAATGACTTTTACCTAAAATTTTTTCATTACCTAATTTTTTAATGAATTTACCTAAAATTTTTTAAATACCTATAGTTTATCGAATTTTTAAAATTTTGGAAAAAAAACAAAGAAATAAGCAAACACCTGTATTTTATCGATTTTACCCATTGTTAATTTATAATTTGAAAAATAAGCAAAAACTTAAAATTTAAAATTTATTATTAATTTACTCATTTCAATTTTAAAAAATGGCTGACTTTGTTGATTNGCTGACTTTGTTGATTGTGATTTTAATGAAACTGAACCAGCAAATGAATCTTTTGATATTTTTGATAATGATGAACCTCCAGCTAAGAAAAAACGTGGAGCAAATATTAAATACAAATTTGTTGAAAAAGTTGAATCTTGCGATGATCTCAAAGAAAAAGCGAAGATTGCTGGTGTAAAAACGTAAATGAACTATTTTTTAAACTTAAATTCTTTAATTTAAAATATTTTAGAATAAATACAAAAAATGGAACTGTATATTACGAATGTAAGGATTCATCATGTTGTTACAAATGGAAAGCAAAAAGAACTGATGAATTCAAATATTTAATTTATGAAACAGAATGTGGACATGATCACGAAAATGCAGAGCAAAAAGCTGGATTAACAAAAGTTATGAAAGATATTGTTGATAAACGGATGGTTGGAAATGAAAGAGTCAATGCTGGCGCTGTTATTCAAGCTTTTCTCAATGCTGGTATCAAAAAACTTCCGACATCAATGCAAATCAATAATTATGTTGCCCATAAGAAAAGAACATTAGAGCTTACTGGAGATTTTAATTTTGTTGATATTGAAGATATGGTTACAGATATTAAACAAAATGAATCTGAATTGGTAGAATTCAAATATCGTATCGATGAAGATGATCCAAAAAAAACAGAATGGGAAATGATTTTGACAAATATAAATTTTTCAAAATTTCTAATTGAAATAAAATATTCGAAAGCTTTTTTAAAAAAAATCAAATAGCAACGAAGAATGCCCACATATAAAAAACATGACTTTTTATTCCTGTTTTATGAAAGATATTTTTGGAAAGCCTTTTTATCGTCGGCTATTTCTTCGCTGTCAAAGATAAATTCATCAATTTGTTTTTTGGTAGTGTCCACATTATAAAATATTGTTTATAATGCGGACACTACCAAAAAACAAAATGACAGCGAAGAAATAGCCGACGATAAAAAGGCTTTTCAAAAACATCTTACAAACAAACAAAAGAAAATTTTTTTTTACATTCTTTTGTATTACATTCTTTCCTCGAAATTCATGTTTCTTTCTAAAATGTTTTAAGGTGTTAAGAGTCAAACCAAGCAAAAAAATAATTTTCTTTGAATGAATAAATAAATAAAACCTGAACAATCTTTCGACAGAGATAAAAAAAGCAACGAAAATATAAAAAATACAGAAGAGAAAAATATTATTGTTTTTGTAAAATTTCAGCAGCAAAATCTTTATTCAATCTATCATAACCCTTAACTTTAATTTTATGTTCAAAACAAGCAACCAAAAATTCAGAGCAAATTTCTTGAAGTTTTGTAGCAAAATTTGAAGAAACGGCAGCATTCGAAATTTCAACAACATTTAAAGGCGTTAAACGATATGAAATAAAAGTTGTAATATAATCCTAAAAATGATATCATTGTGAATAAAATATAAGTCGCTCAAAAAAACTTACAGTTAAATGTTTAATAAAATATTTATCAACAAATCGAAGTAATTCAAAAATTTCTTTAATTGAAGTCGTATCAGGAATTTGTTAATAAAATAAAATAAAATAAGATATGCTCATCCATAGTTGGCGGAATCCCGAAAATATCTTCAAATGAAACTGTCCATGTTTCTTTAATTGTACGATAAATTTTCTAAAAATCAAATTATGTCAGAAACAGCAGTGATCGGAGATAGAATAAACAAAACTCACGGTGAGTCGACTCCCTTATAAATTGTACAATAGGAAAAAACTTCGCTTGAGTCCGCGAACACTTTTTCCCATATCAAATCTTTAAACCTAAATTCTGAAGCCGCAAAACACTTTAAAAATAAACTGTTGCTGCTAAAAATTAGCAAAAGGGTACTAGAAGCTATATTTGCAGGGACTAAGAAAAATATGGATTCTGGAGCCCAGGATTCAGAATCCAAAATAAAAATTTTTTACATATGCTTTAAATTTGGTATCATTCGATGCTTCTCGACGAGTAGATTACAATGGAATTAAAATTGATTGTTGTAAGAGGCTTCAGAATCGAAATACAGAAGGCGAAAAATTTCTTCAAAATATTTATTTTCAGATGATTGAAGCCTTCTGAAGCCTTTT
>CABFKP010039477.1:0-12806 GCA_901779475.1 Panagrolaimus davidi
TAATTTTTTCGGGGATGAAAATTTTTCGGGGACGGGGAAACGGGGATCCCCGAAATGCAAAATCTTTCGGGGACGGGGAGACGGGGATCCCCGAAAATCAAAAATCTTTCGGGGACGGGGAAAACGGGGATCCCCGTTCGGGGATCCCCGCGGGGAAATCGGGGAAACGGGGGGGGGACGGCAACCCTAGTCTAAAATAGTTAAATAGAACAAATTTACGTTTTAAAAGCATCTTCTTATGTTTTCAAGAAAATTGTTTGATTGGAGTCGACTTCAGTGATTCCGATGCCGATTCCGGAGTCGGAGTCGTAGTCGCAGTCTAAAAAAATTTAGGAACAACACTGCTTTGTAGTAATTTTATATTTGCACCACAATTATTTGAAGAACCTATTGTTGGGATCATAGTTCATTGACCAAACAATCTCACACTGTTAGTAACTTAAAAATTTCATTATTAAAAAGTTCTATTTCTAATAAATTTACGCAATTATTCGAATTATTTGATAAAATATTTATTATGATTAATTTTGCAAATTTTTTAAAAAGTAGGGCATAAATTTGTTATTTTAAAAAGCATTTACTTCGCACGCAACTTGGGAAATATGGCCTATATCAAAAAATGGTTGCCATTTGGATATATCAGAATTTCCCGAATCTGTTAGCATGAGACCACAGTTGTTTACTGATGGTTTGGGAGGACTTTGATACCATTTTGTGTAATCGACAGGAGTTCCGTCTAACCATTGCCATGAATCTGCATTACCAAAAAGACCGAATGCTGTCCAAGATACATATGGGTCCATCGCTAATCCTGTAAGTAAAACATTTTATATAAGATTTTTATATTAAATTTACCAGCAATAAAATAGTTCTCTTCATCTGAATGAATTGAAGTCATTTTAGAAGTCAAATTGAAGCAGACATTTTTTGCGAATTCGCAATTAGGCTTTGATTCATTTAGCTGTACGACCTTAAACAAACACGTATGAAATGATAGTTCCAAAGAAAACGCAAATAAGCTAACTTGATAACATTTTTTGGTGATGTCGAAATAGCTAAAATTTGGGGGACAACTCGGTCGTGAAAGAGTTTCTGGAGGAACAGTGCAAATGAAAGGTTTCATGTCATCACATTTTGTAGAGTACCATAATTGGTTACTAATTTTCACAGAAGTACACAAACCAGAATCAAATTGAGGATTTCCTAAAACTTACGTTGCAACAACAGCAGATGATTTTAATCAAACCTGGATACCAGATACTGAAATCAAAAGCACTGCCATCACTCCATTTCCATGTTTTATTATTAACAAAGCCACCGGTCCAAAAATCAACAGCGTTTGGAACATGAAAATAGATTGCTGAAAGAAAGAAAGCATTTTCATCGCTGTTATGTACAGAAACGAGATGGCCGTTTCCTTTCGTGCATGATTGTTCTGCAGCATACCAGTTTAAGGGATCAGAGTAAATTTTGTAGCAAATATTTGGATCGTTTGAATTAGCAAATGTACCATTTGGACAAGCTGTATCACTTTCTCTTATTAGAGAGTTCTCATATCCGCCTAATTTGCATACAACTTGTGAGGCATATATACCACTAAAACCATAAGGTTCCCATAAGCCAGGACCTGGGTAACCGACTATACCATAATTAAAGATACATGAATTATCATCTGAAGTTGTCGGCACATACCAATTCGTATAGTCCATTTTACTATTGTCTTGCCACTGCCATACATTATTTAGAGGCACTAATCCAATTATAGAATTACCGGCTGCAGACAATCCTAAAATACATTATTGAAATAAACCAGGATAAATATAGCATATTACACTTTCTGCTTTGTTTTACAGGCGGTTTTTTCTTTTTTTGCGATATTTGGCAAAATTGAAAATTTTATATCTCAGATTCGGCTGAAATTTTTTTTCTAGAAGTAATATAAGGTCAAAATCACCAAATTTATCATCAGTTTTGAGATTTCGGAGCCTGATTTTGAGTAACAGTATATGTGCACCAAAATTACGATCGTGGTGCAGGTTTTTCAAAAAATTCCAAAAATGGCAATAATGGATAGTCCTGAACTTGGCGAGTTCGAATAACAGAGGAACATACATATTTACTCAAGTTTTAAGTCCTCAAAGAATATCATTGATGGTCTTAAATTACAATAATTCGGCTACGATATCCACCAGACCCTTTAGTTAATGGGATTTCCCACAGTTTTATTTACTTCAGCTTATGGGGCATCTAAAAATACCATAACATTGGAAAACCCGAGGAACCGAAAATGTTTTTCTTTAGCTACTTTTGTTGTCTCAATACCCCCAAAATCATTAAAATTCGTAACTTCCCAATTATCTTCTAGGATTTTATAAATAAATAATGTTTGGGTGGCTTTTATCATCAAATATAATGTTGTAAACAAGTTTCAGACCTCCAACATCAAATATGACCATTTCTGATAACTCGAAATTAGGATGTTGACCAATATGTCCAACATCAGAAAAAATAGTTTTTTAAGGACAAATCTCAAGCAAATACCTTTTTATAATTTACATTATGTACAAAAATAACGTAATAAAGCTTAGGAATATAATTTTGATGCATTTCCGGTGGTGTGAAAATTTTTATCGATTTTGTCGATACTGGGATATATATTTTCACTAAAACTTCAATAAATGGCACTTTCAGGCCTCAGATATCACAAATATTTCACATAATGTTTCAACAAACCTCTCCGCATGATTTCCAATCAAAAAAACAAATAAAAATTTCAATTTTTCACTTTTTTCATTTCATTACGAGTCAAAAAATAAAAAATTTCGCACAGCACCGAAAATGCATGTGAGACACCAAATTTTCAGTTGTGCCAAATATCGCAAAAAAATCTGGAATGTTAGTAAAAGCGGTTTATATATTACTTTTACAAAGCAGTTACAAATATATGTTTCTTTTTAAAACATTATTTATAAACGATTTACCAGAATGAACTCATGCTACTACTGCTTAGAAATGTTTTGTTCATTTGAACATTTTCGATTTTACATGTTGTCTATTACTGAATTTGTATGCATATATATAATTTTTCTTGGCAAATGAATTCGCCCTGACTTAACTGAAAAGCGTTTTTCCTGCTTTTCCAAATGCAATCCAGTTTCATTGGATTTTTTCAATTTCAATTCCACCCTTTTTGAGTTAAAGGGGCGTTTGGGATAGACAAAATTTTTCGTTCGACAATAAGTCCGTCGCTGTCTACGATGGGGAATGAAAAAGTCTGTAACCTGCCATGAATGATTGACAGACAAATGAATGCATTCTCCATCATTGCAACTTTTGTGCTGAAAGGACTGGTCGACAAAAAAACTTATTCTATCCCGAACGCTCCTTTTAACAAACTTTTAACAAAGAATTCTAAATTTTCATATTGAAAATTCTGTTTACGCTTTTGCATTATTAGTTACTATAAAATCATAAAAACTATTTTCGAGTTATTTAAATGATTCTGATTTTTTGATTTTTAAGGGAATTAAAAAATATTACCGGCAACAAATGAATTTTCCCGGAAAGAATGAATTGAGACAACAGTTGCGTTTAAATTAGTACACTGTTGAAATGCCGAAGCACATGACATATTTGGGATATTTTTAATTGCCTAAAGTTTGTTGAAATTAATTAATACGATTTTAAAGCAAACTTTGTAACAATTTTGTGTTTTGCTGTAGAAACTCCAACCAATTGGGCAGCTGGCTAATCCTGGTTTTTCTGGCTTTACTTTACACAAAAATGGCCTTAATTGATTGCATGCATCACCGTACCAATAACCATTATATGTTTTAAAATATAAGCATAACCCTGCGCTACCATTTGGTTGTCCTAAAACTTTGTAATACTCTTTTTTTTCTTTTATTTTAAAAACCAATACCTGGAGCCCAATCATTAAAATCGAATGGACTATTATCTTCCCATTGCCAGGTTGCATTAAATTTGTCTGAACCACCAATCCAAAACGAATCGACTCCGAATGGACTAGCTAAACCTTCAAAAAAATCTTTTTCAAACCCGTCATGCATTGAAGTTAAATATCCTCCAGCTTGTTCACAATAATCTTCTGCATCCGAATAAACCATAGTTTTATTAGAAAATAAATAACATACATTTGGATCAGTTAGACTTAAAATAGTACCTTGTGGGCATTTTGCATCCTCTGCGGAACAATAAAAAAATTGTACCGTTACAATAAAAAACAAAACAAAATTTTGAAGCATGATGATAACTTTAAACACAACATTCGAATAAAACTTTTTTTCTTCAACAGCGGTATGGTCTACTATAAATATTATGCTAAAAAGAAGTACTCTTGCTCCACTATTTTAGCATTATTATCAGTCAGTGCTATTAAAAATGATAACAAAAGCAGCTTAAATTTTTTATGGAGCAATAAAAAAAATAATGATCGAATGGTTTTAAAGAAGAAGAAAATGTTTTTTACAAGTACGTTTTTGAAAGTGAATTCTTCTTTTATCAATGAGCTTCTCAATTAAATATAATATGATTTTAGCCAGAAATTAAAACTGAGCATGTGATTTCCATTTAAAATGTTTTTTGATAACAAAGATGCTTTAAAGAAAACACAGTTCTATTATTGAAAAAAAATATTTGTCAACAATCACTTTTTTGACATAATGTATAAGTGAGAAAAAGTTTTTTTCTTAGGCAATAAAAATGTACAACATGTAGACACCCAAACAAAATAAACATATTCATCTTGGTCAATGAACTTTGATTCCTAGAATAGGTCCCGCAAAAAATCGTAGTGGAAGTGGAAGATTACTACAATGCCGCAACAGCTTAATATATCTATAGGATACAGTAATGTGTTTGACAACATTAATTTAACCAGAATTGTTTATTTATTATATTTAATGATATCATAAAAAAGATGCAATTAAAATTGTTAAAAAATGAGTACTTTCAGTTCATCGTCCCCTTCCATTTTTATTCACAAAAACAACCGCTTGTCAGTAGTCCCACCCGACCACCCTTTTAAATTCATATTACATGCTCACTAGAATAATGCAAATTTGGGAATGAAAATGGAAGGAGGCGACGAACTGAAGTAGTGCCATAAAATGATCATTTTTTACACAAAAATATTTGATCAACATTTTTACAGGTTGTCCAAAAAAGTGCAATTTAATTTATTAAACAAATGAAAAGAGCGATAAAACTTTAACTTTTCTTGCTGTATACTGCATCCATGCATACTCTTAATATACAAAAGTCAAAAAGTTAAAAAAGTCGATTAAAAAAGCGCTTAAAAACAATATTTTGATAATCAAATTCAGAGTCACGAAAAGTAAACATGATTTTGTGATATTATTATTTTAATCCATAATTTAATGTTTCCTTATTCAGATTAAGGTTCCGTGTTTTTTTGTAAAATTAATAGAATAGAAATTATCTTGCAAAATTTTTTTTTAGCATAATGTTCAACCGTTTTTCAAAAGTTTGCCAGCTATATGGGCTTTTGATATTAATATTTTGGAAAAATGCATCAGTTAGAATTACTATTTGCCAAAAACAACCATTTTGTGAATTAATATTCGCAAAATATTTTGTCTGCCTCCATTTTCAAAGCAAAAACTTAATAAAACAATGATATAAAAAATGAAAATTTTATTGAGGGAATATTTCGATCAGAAAAGTTAAAAATACGGACAATTATAACAAAAAAAATTGGTATACAAATAATGAAACGTTAATTTCAACATAGGTCATAAATTATTGTGAAACATGAAACGTTCATTCTAATAAATATTTTATAACATAGGGTACTTTCAAGAAAAAAAACGCCGAAAATAGCTTTACCACCGTACGATAAATTTTAAAAAACGCTGGTGACCGCCAAAATGAAAAAGTCATTTTCCGTTTGAGATCATTTTTAAAAATATTTTTTTCGATCAAAACTTTAAAACTTTATTTGAGCAGTTTGGGACTAGATAACGGTTATTTTTTGTGTTAAAATCGTTTCTAGCGACCTCAAAAATGGTTGATAGTTAGCTTTTGTCATAAAAACCAGTATAGCGGTTTTTCGAAAAATCATGCTGGAGTAAAATATCGCAGAATCAGTAAATATTGCCTTATGTATTACTAAAAAGCATTAACAAGCAAGCTGAAATCTATATCTAGCTAAAAAATAAGCCAAAACATATGTATTTTGCTCCAAAATTGAATGTGGTTGAAAATCTTCAATGTTGGAGAAGCAGACGATCAAAATATCAAAAATCGAGCAGGTAAGTTTCTTCTTTCTTTTTAATCATCTATTAATATTTTTATCTTTCAGATATTGCTCAGGGATGCTTTTCTAACACTTNTCAAAAATCGAGCAGGTAAGTTTCTTCTTTCTTTTTAATCATCTATTAATATTTTTATCTTTCAGATTTGATATATTTTGTTCATAATTTCGCCATGCGATGTTAATCCAAAAGATTCAGCAAGTGGAATATCTTCGTCTGCTATAGAAGTAACTAAAGAATGTACTAAATTGCATCCCGGATATATATAATTTGACAAAAACGGATATATATAATTTGACAAAAAAGGACTGCAGCATATATACTCCAAGATCCATGATATTGTAAAATATATAAAATTCGTCCAATATAGTTCAAATAAGTGTTAGAAAAGCATCCCTGAGCAATATCTGAAAGATAAAAATATTAATAGATGATTAAAAAGAAAGAAGAAACTTACCTGCTCGATTTTTGATACATTGATCGTCTGCTTCTCCAACATTGAAGATTTTCAACAACATTTAATTTTGAGACATAATACACATGTTTTAGCTCATTTTTTAGCTAGATATACATGTTAGCTTGCTTGTTAATGCTTTTTAGTAATACATAAGGCAATATTAACTGATTCTGCGATATTTTACTCCAGCATGATTTTTCGAAAAACCGCTATACTGATTTTTATGACAAAAACTAACTACCAACCATTTTTGAGGTCGCTAGAAACGATTTTAACACAAAAAATAACCGTTATCTAGTCCCAAAATGCTCAAATAAAGTTTTAAAGTTTTTCTATCAAAATCAAAAATTTCAACGTTTCGCCAAGCTTTTCTTTGGCATTCGATTTTGTTAAAAAAATCGTTTTTTTTAAATTTATCGTACGGTGAAAGCAACGAGTAAAAAGATGTTGTTACTGAATTCTTGAAAACATGTGATGATTTTTTTGCACGTTTATCAATCTTTTTTACCTTCATTTTTTTTGGTTTTGAATGCATCAACGTTACATAGTTTTTAATTCATTAAAAATATTTCAGTTTATTAAACCTTTACAAAATTCAAAACATTTATTATTTTAATTAATTCCTTTTATAGATACAGTAGCCCCAATGCGAAACTTTTGACATCTGACAACATCAAATATAAAAACAAAAAATCTGAACGTCCTTTTCCGATATTCTAATAACACAGTGATAACAACAGCGCCGAAACTGTCCTTGGAGATTTGGGAGAGCTCCCCCCGTTTTGTGCCAAATTTAAGGTGAAAAAATTAAATTTATACTAGGAGAAATGATATTTTTTGAAATCCTCCCAAGGAAAGCTCCCGCCCCTTACGGTCGACCTATTTGCGGCACTGGATAACAATAAAAGAGCCAAAAATTATTCGAAAAATATTTAAAAATTGACGGTTTTTCACTGATAAATGAGTAACAGGCAAACACGTTCCCAAATTGCTTGATTCAATAAAAACCATCGATAGCTTTCTTTGACTTTTCCAAAAATTGAAATTAGCATAATTGGAATTATCGAAATCCCACAAATTTATCCACATTGAATTTTTTCTACGAAATACGGTAGCTGAAATAGGAAACACGAAATATACGATTTTTCAAAACATAATTAACTGTTCAAATTTTAGTTTTATATTTTTTTATTCAAAAATGTTAACATTTTTTGTAAAAAATAAATATATTTGTTGCCAAGGATGTCTCAGGAGAGCACACCATTGATCTTTTGCCGCCTTGAACACAAAAGTTTTTTTAAAAAATCAATGGACAAATTTAAAAAAGTTTTATTATTGACTTTTTTTCAATCACAATCACAAAAATCAAATTATTGATTTTCTGCAGAAACATGCCCTGACAGTCTCAAACACTACATATTTCTGCTAAATCTCTTTTGACCTTTATATTTTTCTTTTAAAGCACATTACATATCGCTGAAGATCATTTTTTTGCTGTCATTTATTGTTAAGAATTTGGTTGCTTCTTTTTTGATTTGTAACTGTAATTTTTCCTCTTCTTTTTTTTCTTCGTTCAGAAATGGTGACCGGACGTTAAAATAAATTCAAATTCAAAAACGTATTTTGGGTATTCAATTGCTTATTTTTTAAGGAGCAGCAATTTTATTCAATTCAATTCAAAAATTTATGTACTTGTAAAAAAGAGATTAAAATATAAAAATAACATTTTTTTACAATAAAAATGTTTTCAGAATGATAATATTTTTTTATTCCTTTCGTTCCAAAGAAGTTAAAAAATAATAAATTCATTATTTTGGTAAAAGAAATGTATTTTGATAACCTAAAATAAAAATTGTAATTTCCAT
The DNA here is from genome assembly GCA_901779475.1 of Panagrolaimus davidi. NCBI lineage: Eukaryota > Metazoa > Nematoda > Chromadorea > Rhabditida > Panagrolaimidae > Panagrolaimus > Panagrolaimus davidi. Next base: position 8,619 of record CABFKP010039477.1, read on the forward strand.
TTAAAACATGGTAATAATTTTACAAATTTACAAGTTTATTTTTGGAAACATCTGCAAAAAATGTACACCTTTTTAACTCTTTTCTTGCTGCACTCATATTTAATTTAATGCTTTTTTTTTAAAAACTGTTAGTTTTTTTCGTAAATCATAAAAACACAAGCTATTTTTTTAAAAGGCAAAACATTAAGGCAAACTTAAAAGATTGGCACTTTTTAATTTTTTTCCGGCACAAAGTTGTTACTTAATAACCGTTAATAGTCTTTTCTTAAAATGTAATCATTTTCAAAATGCCTTTTAAAAACATTTGACAATTTTTAACCGAGGTAATTTTGGATAAAAACATTACTTTTAGGTTCTGTAGAACGTAAAAGTTATGTCGTGAATAAAATTAGTTCTTATACAATACCGTACGGTAATACATTTGAAAAACGTATAAACACAAATCATGTTGTACAAGTTGACGACGGACATGTTGTATCTTACAATCCTTATTTTTCACTGAAACATGACTGTCATATTAATGTCGAATGCACAGTTAGACAAAAAGGAAGACCAATATACACTTGCAACGTTAAAAAATAAATTGGGTGATGCAATTACTGCTAAAGAAAAAAGATTTAAAAGAGATAAAGACTGCAATAATGTTGTCGATGGGTTCCAGTAAAACGCGGGTGCGGGTAATAAAACGCGGGTACGCGGGTTGTAAAATGCGGGTACGCGGGCTGTAAAACGCGGGTCGCGGGTAGTAAAACGCGGGTAATGTCGCAGGTAACATAAAAATTGCGTTGTATACTGTAATTTGCAATTATTCAGTTATAATGGTTTTAAAAATGTTTCTGCAAATACTGTTTTTTAAACTGTTGTATTTATAATTAACAATTTATAGACTGGTACGCTTTTTCATAACAGATCTCCTTCCGGTTAAAATGGTGGGGATTACAAAGGTAGAACAATAAATTTATCAGAGTAATAGAGTTCAATACCCTTTGAAGAGTTCAATTTGATAGAATTCGGCAATACCGACCATTAGAAAAGCACTTGCATCAGTTAATTCACATCACCCGAATAGAGAAAAATTAAAGTTAACCCTTAAATTTTAAATATGTAGTTTCTCAACAATTGCATATTTACAATATTTTTAATAATTAAGAGTTTGTTTACAACTCCTAAGCTTTGACCATTCAATTTCAATGCCTTTGCATAATACTTTTCAACTTTCTCAAATTGCTGAGTTTCAAAAAAAACATCAGCGATCCGTTGATATACCATTCAGGGCATAACAAAATGCATCTTCTGCGGCACGTGCCATAGATTTTGTCTGAAAATAAGCAGAACTTCTGTTGGAGTAAATGATTCCCTTTTCTTCATCGGTCAGTTGTAATAAATTTAAAGCATCTGAATTTAAAGCTTCTGAATACAAAACTAAAACGAAACAAGATTTTTAAACTTTAAAAAATTGAAATAATTGTATCTGTACTTTGTTGCAAAACCGTTTGCTTCAATAAAAGTCAAAAACTGGCGTGGTATAAAGGTGTTAATGTAATTGTATCAACATGAGGATACTGTAGTAAAATTTATGATTAAATGATTATAAATAATTTATGTATGCTTGAAAAATGTTTTCATATCGTTTTTTACCCAAAACAAACAAAACGAACATTGAATGTCAGAAAAATACATTAATTTTTATATTTTCACCATGTTGGAGTATATGGTGCATATCATTATATCGCTCACCATTAGAGTTCAAGAAGTGCACTGAACGTTTGTCCTCTTTATTTTTGTTCCCTACGCTCATAGCTATCAGAAAAATACCACCAAGCGATCTGGATTTTAGTTTTCTAACTTTTACCTTATACAACGCAATTTTTATGTTACCCGCGACATTACCCGCGTTTTACAACCCGCTACCCGCGTTTTACTGTTTCCGAACATGAAACAATTGATGAAATTTGGCGAGATAATTCTGGCATTATTCATTTACCAATTTTTCCACTTGTTTACCTTCAAGAAACAGAAGTTCATGAAGCATGTATGATTTATGCAGTTGAACCTTCACTGCCACGAGAAGTTTTTCAATTGAAAAATAAAAAGAAAGGAACATTTCGTCATGAAGAAACTAAATTCACAGCTGTACAAGAAATGCAACTTGATGTTTATAATTTATGGTGTGCCTGGAAAGTCTTTGAACATCGACGAAATATTCCTGTCAATCATCGACATTTTCCAGAAAGCCGTGATCATCAATATCAAAACAGTTAAAATACAAACTTAAATGGAAAATGTTATCAGCAAATAATTTTGTTTATTAAATCAATATTTCATATAAAATTGCTTAACTTTGCATTACTGCTTTTTTTTTTAAACTTTCACATATAGAAATGGCAAAATAAGGCCAGTAGAAAAAAAAATATGCCTCTATCTTTTTAGCTCTTTTTACATGTGCTGAATTCTTACTTATATACGCAAGAGTGTGAAAAAAATTTTTTGTTTAAACAAATTCCGCCTCCTTTTTTACAAAAGATGTTTCAAAAAAAGATATGAAACAAACAGAAAAGTTTAATGGTTAGTATGAATGCCGATAGCCAGTTTCTAGAAGTTATTTTTTTCTCAAGCCTTTTATCCAATACTTTTCCAAAACCTCAGGAAAATATTTTAGTTTTAATTTGTGGTCCAAAAGGTATGAATGAAGCCGCAAAACTTATTTGCACTTAATTAGGTTATCCAAATATTCACGTTTTTTTAATAAATATGTTAAAAAAAAGTTATTTTAAAAAAAATTAAAGAAAAAAATAATAAAAAATCTAATAAAATCCCGTATAACAAAAACAAACTAATATATATTAAAAAATTGATATGAGATCATTATTCTTGGATTTTGGCCATACAACATTCTTGCTTGTTTATTCCCATCCACAACGAAAAAGCAAATCAAGTAACTTTTCACGAGCTTCACAAACTTTTTCGTGCTCTTCTTTTGACATTTTTTCAAGCATTTCATCTGTTACTTCATTGACAGGAATAAATATTTCACCATACGGTATCAGCAATTCTTCACGAAGTAATTGTTTATAATTTTTATTCTTTTTCAAATGTGGTTTGATTGGCTTTTCATCATCTTCATCATCACCTAATGTAAATCCTGTAATTTAATTACAGTAATATTTGTAACCTTAACAGCTTACTCGGTCTTTTTGCAAGTGGTCCACCACCATTTGTAAATCCATTCAAACCAAGTTCAGCAATTTGTTCAATAAGTTCTTCAAATGTTGGCTTATGAAGCTTCACTTTTCCATCTTTTTTGACTTCTTTTTCTTTTTCTAATAATTGTTCAATTTCTTCATTTTCATTTGTATGTTCATGACCGTATTTTCGAATTCTTGCACTTGATTTTTTGACTAAAACATTAAGCATTTATTTACAGTAGCAAAGATTAAACGCTTACTTTCTCGACTCTTTTTAGCAGCAGCTTTACGCTCTTCGTCAGCAATTGAAACTCGAACAGATCCAGTAAGCCATGGAACGGCTTCCTTTTCAGTTTCAGCAAATTCCATTTCTTCACCAAGATTCAACTTCATATTATCAGCAGTAAATTTCGGTTCATTTGGATTAAAGAATACACCACCAAGCTAAAAGTCAAACAAGTTAAAAACATTGTCATAAAAATCACATACATTTAAAACTTTTTTCGTTTCTTCTTTCTTTTCGGCTTCATCAACGGTACTTGGAATAGGAGGTTCAAGGATATGTTCAGCAAAGATTACACCATTCATTTGTTGCATAATAGAAACAAGTGGACCAGTTTGTTCATTAAATTTTGCTAATGATGATCGAGTATCTTCTGATGGTCCAGCATTTTCTTCTGCTTGTACTTCATGGAAGCATGACCAACAGCTACAAGCAAATCCAAATGTAATCACATTTGGATACTAACGGAAAAACTTACTTCATTTTTCCAGTATCTTGTTGATAAAGTTTTCCAACATCCATTTGATCATATTGCCGTCCACAATTTACACAATGAAATGATGCTCGATTAATTTGTGATTGTTCTTGAGATTCAAGCTTTGTACGAATTTGATCCAACTTATATTTTGTAACATTAATTGCACCTTTATAATTAACAAAATAATATGGAATTTTTCGTTGCCTTCCATCAATTTCTTCTGTGACAATTCGTTCTTTAAT
>CABFKP010039492.1:0-12816 GCA_901779475.1 Panagrolaimus davidi
TATTAACAGTAATAACAAACAATCCACAATTATTGCTTAATTATTACCTCTATGATGATCATAAACTTTTACATGATGCAAATACTTTTCTTATGGTCAATAACTCACAAGTTCCTCCATATATTCAAAAATGGGCTACAGTGTTCCACAGCAATCAAATACAAATATCAGAAATGCATGTTTTATTTTATTTTATTTCTGCATATATTCAATTTCCATGGCTACCTCTGCAAAATCAACAATTAATTGGTTTCCATCAACAAAAGGCTATCAACCAATTCATTTTACCATACAGTAATGAAGAAGTTAAAAAAGGATTTCTTAAGCTAACTTCTTATTTTCAAAAACAATATGATAAATATTTTGTTATCCGCAAAATGGGTGTTAATTTAACAACAACAATTTTATAAAAAACGGTAGCTTTTAACTTTCCCCCTTTTTTAAATGAATAACAAGAAACATTGTCTTCTTTCTTTTAACAAATTAATAATATGGTTATGATTAAATATAAATCCTTTTATATACTAACTTCTAAACAATCGTTTAAAAACCAGTAATTTATGTAGATGGGAAAAAAATCATTTATTTCCTTTTTTCTATTTTTATCTGAAACCTTTTTATTATAACAATAAGTAATATAGAAGTAAAAAATATTTAACAAATAATAATTATGTTTGCCAAAGACGTTAATATAAAATTGTGTCAATATTATTAGCGACCATTTCCTTAATAATATAAACCCAAGTATGTTAAATACTTTTAAACGTTTTTAAATTTTTTATAACATTTTCGTATAAATTTATTTATTATTTTTTTAAAATTTGCACAATATAAATCTAACAATTTGTAATAATGTCTTTTTTGTTTCACATTATTTTTATAATTTTTCTTTATTTAAATAATAAAAAATACTTAACAAGAGAAAAAAAAACAAAGTTAAAAAAAGTGAGACATAAAGAGAAAGAGAGAGAAAAAAGCAGGAAGAATCAAATGGCTGATACCGATATGTTGACAAAAAACGATGCATTGATCCCATGTAATTTCTATTTCTTAATATTTGGGACAACAAAACAATTTTTTAATCAAAACACTGGAAAACAAAGCTTTCTAAATCTTATATACAGTATCCAGATGACACATTGAAAAATTAAAAATCTGTAAAAAACTCGAGCAGTAAACATAGAAATTTTTTACAGTATCTCCAGTTATAAAGTTATTCATCACTTTTTTAATCTATTATTTTACGCCTGTTTTGATTGAGATGTTTATGTCAAGATAAATGTCATTGTTAAAAGTTGTTTTGATTTTATGCGAAAGATGATGTCATTAAAACTTGTATTTGAAAAAATAAAACTTTTAAATGACTTTTTTCTTGTTTTTTTAAACATGAAAATCAAGCATTTATATGCTAAAAAATAATTAACAAAAATCGCTTCAATGCATACCTGATTATAATTTACAAGCTGTCCCCTTAAAAATGCGGCAGAAAATCTTTGGTTAACAGATTGCAAAAATTGTTGCATTTATCAATTAATCAAGAAAACAAAAATAAACAAAATTTCAATGAAAATGTGTTATCATATTTATTGTAACATGGACCTTTGAATAATTATAGTGGACAAGAACGTTCAAAAGAAGAAGAAAAAAAAGGGGGAGCGGCACGTGTCCCTTCAGAGAATTGTGGCCTTTGATTTTTTGCCACAATCCTCTGATGCTTGCGGCAGAAAATCAAAGGCGTCAGACATATATTTATTGTTTTTTTTTTCATTCCCTTTTCTTAACAAAAAACAGGTTTTTGTCTGATGCCGTAATGCCCTTTTTCATATGTGTTGGGAGATAATCAAAAAAAAAATTCAGCAAAAATTTGTTTGAGGTGTACGTTCCCCTTTAACAATATCTTGTTTTTATTTTCGCATTAAATGGCAATCACAAAATTTTTCATTTTTAATTTAATTTTTCTCCAGTATCTGCAAAATTCTTTGACGTTTTTGCCGCCATCGCCAAAAGATCAAATTTTCACGTTTGTGGCTCCAAAGCAAAATATTGTTTTGTATTTATTTTTTTTAATCATCTGGAAACAAGAAAAAAAGCTTTCTAAAATTATATTTAGTATATGCATTATAGTATTCAAATGACTTTTTCTGTTAAGTTAAATGCAAACTATGTAAATATAAGCATAAACTTTTTCTATAGTGTTTAAAAACCATTTTTTTTCCAACTTCTTTTTGATTGAGGTATTTGAGTTAACATAAATGCCTTTATTTGGATTTTAAAAACAAAGATTTCTTTTGAACAAAATATTCTAATGACATCAAAATTTGACTTCAACATTAATATAAAATTTAAAATCATTTTTTTTCAAATTCTCACAAATATTTTATAACGGAAAAATCAGACATTTATTATTATGGTGCTAAAAAAATGTTATAAAAATCGACCCTCTGCATTTCTGATTTTTTCAATCAATCAGGCACGATTTTTTCTTACGATAAAAGTAAGGAAAAAAATGACGAAAAATTTTTTTTGCAGCACTGCATTAATCGAACAAATAAACTTTTTGCTAAAACAGAGTTTATGATGTCTTCTATGATCAGAAAAACGAACCTTATCTATCATATAATACTAATAGGACACTAAAAAAGATAAAAAATTGTTGAACGGTTAAAAATGTGTGTTTAATCGTTTCAATACTTTTTATCCTCATTTATTTTTCTCTCATTTTTTATGTTTGCCAGTAATTCAAGGTCAGTTTTGTGCATGAAACTTTTGAGTTCGATATTTGAATGTATTTTTTTGTCGCTTTCTTTTCTTTTGCCAGAGCAGACGTTGATTTTTTTCTATGCCTTAAATTTTTAAAAATATCAAACGGCAACCAAAAAATTTCTTTTTTTGCTATTTTCTAGTTTTTCTACAGTATTTTCCATTGTAACAACAAAAAATTCGTCACTTTTTTAATCCATTATTTTTAAACACCTTTTGTTTGAGTTTTCTTTGTGTTTTTGATTATGAGGTATTTGTGTCATGAAAAATTTCTTTATTTAAACTTTTTAAAGAAAATTTTATTTTAACCGAAATGATGTCATTGAAATTAGTCTTAAACATTTAATTTTAAATAATTTTTTCTTCAAAAAAGACGGAAAGCTGATAAACTTTTTTAATCGCACGTTAGAATAAAGGCTACCAGATAAAACGTTTAAACGAAACAAATCGTTCCATTGCTTTACAGCCCTAAAAAATTTGAGTGATTGAAAAAACAAAACATTTCAGTTGGAATCTAAATACAAAAAGCGACAAAAAAATAAATTTTAAATGGCTCGAAAAACTACTTTTAACGTTTTGATGTGCATTATCGAGAAAAGAAATAACCTCAAAAAACTTAAACATTCAGACTCATCTGGCATACGAAAAATCAAGACTTGTTTTATACCATTTGTTTTAATCACTTTTTTTCATCTTTCATTATCCTCTATTTCTCTCCAGCATTATTTTTCACTGTCGCATGTTCGGCGGTAATAAAGCAATCACTTTGCGCATGAATTTTTTGGAGTCGTGTGAAATTATTTTATTTATATTTGCCAAATCAACAACACGAGCATTGACTTTTTTTCTGACTTTTAAAAAAATTGTCTCTTTTTATTTTTCGCTGGCAATCTTTTTTCTTTATTTAATTTATTGTTTTTATATCGTTTCTATTAAAGAACTAAAAAACAAAACTTTTGCTTATATTTGATCCATTTTTTTCTTGGAAACTGTAAAAAGATCACACGTTGGTTAAGACATTTCTTTTAAAAAAATAATATCTTTTTGCGTTTTACAAGTATTACTTAAAAGAGGTATACCACTTAGCAGAAAGTTTGTCTTAGGGGGAGGGTAATGCTTAAACCATTTTTGACCTACTTTGCTTTTTTTTTGTCGCGCCGCCTATTTTTATTTTACCTTAATCCGTCTAAAAAGCCTAAACATTTTATTTTATATAATTTTAATTTTCTTTACATTGCTTTTAAAATCTTCATCTTTTTTTTTCAATGCCAGGTTGTAAATGCAAAATTTGTGGAAAATCTCTTCAAGGGATTTATAATCGTTATGGTGGTCAAGCATGTGCAGCATGTGCAGCATTTTTTATTCGAGCATATAATAAAAAAGATGAATATGTATGCAAGAATGAAAATTTATGTCTTGCAAGTAAGTTTTAAATGAAATACTTAAAAATATCATTAAAAAATGTATAAATTTTTTTAGTTCCATCGCAGATTGGAGCAAAATGCCAAAAATGCCGTTTAAGTAAATGTTTAGAAAGTGGAATGCAATTTTCTGCTTTTAAAGGTCGAAATTATTCTGATGAAGGAATATTTAAAGAATATTTGATCATTGCAAAAAAGCTTTTTGCTTTACTTACAATTATTAAAAATGACCCACAATTATTACTTAATTATTACATTAAAAATGATTTAAAGCTTTTACATGAAGCAAATTCATTTGATTTATTAATTAATTCAACAGCTCCAACTCCATCATATGTTAATAAATGGGCAACACTCTTTCAAAGTAATCAAATTCCAATAACAGAAGTTCATATCTTATTTTGTACAATTATATCTAATCTTAAATTTCCATGGTTTTCTATTCAAGATCAACAAATGATGGCATTTTTTCAACGTCAAGCTTGTCTTGATATTTATCGACAACATACTTATAGCACAAACGAAATTAAAGAAGGCTTTGAAAAATTAGCATCATATTTTAATGAACAATTTGCTAAACATTTTGTTACCCAACAAATTAATAATAATAATGATTCAGTTTAATCTTACATTCTTTTTCCAGTTTAATAATTATTTTTTAAATGTATTTTTTCTTAAATAAAAATAAATAATATCGGAACCTTTGAAATGTTGCTTTTTTTGCTCTATAAATAAACCTATTCCTGTTTTAATACCGTAAATTTAATTGGTAAGCAAAAAATTATTTTCCTTTCAAATATTTGCCAGGCTAAACGATTATTTCGATAGAGTTGTGATTCAAAACTCAATCCAAATAATCGTTTAACTTATGAATTAGGTAAGAAAATAACGGAAAATGTTATGTATGGAAATTTTTTTGGCCCCCTTTCTTTTTGCATTCTATCGTTTGTCAGTTTCTTTCATCATTGTCGTTAGTTATACCCTCTCAAATATTATGGTTTAAATTTTAATATTCTATAGTTAAACAAAGTTGCGCATAAGTAACAGTTTTTTGTTCGAATTCGTACTGAGATGTCCCTTTAAGGCACATTTAAAGAAAAATCTGGCGAACATAAAAAATAAAATCAGTTGTATTTATTCTGAAAAATTCTATAATAAATAAATAAAGTCTTTGTTCACAGTAAAATTTGACTCTATTAAATATTCCAACGTAAAATTTAAGTAATTAAATTGGCATTCAGATTCTTTTTCCCACCAATGATATATATCCGGGATAATATGCTTCTCTTTTTTTGTTGCAATTTCACAGAGCCGGCACAATTCTGAGACATCATTTGATGCAGTTTTTTTATATTTTTTTGTCCATCCGAAATATCTAATGGCAGAATTTATAAAGGGTTAAAGCAAAACTTTTTCTAACGATATATCTATTATCATCAAAAATTTGTTTCATTAAATGCAGACACGATTTTTCGTTTCTCATCAATAATGATGAAAGTTTTTTCATGATAAAATATTTTACCTTGCAAAAATTTTGTTTCTTATGTTCGACTTACTTTTTATATTCTGTTAAATTTTTTGAAACATTTTCAAGCTTCTCCACTAAAGCTTTGGTAGAATTAAAATCATCTGCAGCAATAAAATATTCATCTTCAACAATCCCTTTTAACAGTGACCGTTTTAAAACAACCGGGACAATTAGGTCCTTAATTCTCCAAAATTTTTCTGTTATGTAATCTTTACAAACAGCATTTTCAAAGGCAAGATAAAAAAAATGTTTGCCTTAAAAAATATTGTAACAAAAAAAACAATTTTTAATTTTTGTTACCTAATTCGTCAGTTTTATTAAATACTGTTGAATTATAGCATTTTCCAAATTTTGAAATATTTGTATATCTTTCCATATCTTCTGTTAACTTTTCTCGAAATGAATGTGTTATGCAATGTGATGCTATTATTACAGCAAGTTTGTTTTTCCTTGAAATTGCTTCTTCTACCTATAAAGATATACTGATGATTCGATCATTGAATTTACATGAATGTTTATAATGACCTTATAAACATTTTTTTTGGAATATGCAAAGAAAAGACAAAAAATAGCAGCCAAATTCATGAAAACGTTTTTTATTTAAATAAACTCTAATTTTACCTGCTTGTCATTCCATACAAGTGTGTCATCATACGTTTCATTTTTCATTATTTTTTGAAATTTTCCATATGGCATCCATAAATTGCTTTTTCTCAAATGTGTAGCTGTTACATTAAAAAAGTCTTTTGGGAATCGTTTTCTTCTTATTTTTTCGTGTGCAAATGCTTCCAGTGTAAAAAATACATGTAATATGTATAAATTTCTGTGTTTTTGTAAAAAGTCATTCATTTTCATATCAAACGAATGAAATATGGCTACATCTGATTGTGAATAAAGGCTAAAATCTTTCATATACTTTTCCATTTCGCTTTCTCCCATAACTAATTTTTAGTTTTTTTTTCTTAACATAAACTCCAAACACCAAAGCTGGGCAATTGCAGCTATCTTAGCTTTCCGTAATTTTTCCCGAGAAGTAATAAATTGCGTTAGAAACGAATAGCTATGTTAGCCAGCGATTGCCCAATAGCTATGTTAGCTCCTAGTATATAATTATGTAACCGAAGAAGTACTTTCAGCAAAAATTTATTCTGGATTATTTTTTTCAATAAACAACAGCAAAATTTGACAAGTTTAGAGTCCGAAATCTCTCAATAATTTTTGAAAAAGCTTTTTTCCAACATTTTCATAAAAAAAGCCAATTTTTTGTTTTGCATAACGTTTTTGTCGTTTTAACTGATTTTTAAGGAAAATCTTGAAAAGAATATAAAAAGTTTATGATCTTACTTTGGGTTGTCGGAAATGTCACATGAAAACGAACACGTTTTTAATTGAGAAGAAACATATTCGCTTTTAAAAGCATTTTGTCCAAATATTGGAGTATAAAATAAAATTAATGGTGCAGTTTTGTTTTTTAATTTTGCAATGCGGTCATATATGATTGTTTGGCCTGAATTTAATAATTGAAAAATATGACAAAAAAGTGAAAATATTGTTATAAATAAAAGTAAAATTAATTGTTTAAGACGTCTAACCATATTAAAAAATCATAAAAAATTTCATAAAATAATTACTTGCTTTTCATCACCCTTTGTTCTTATTTTTTTGCTGAAATACAACAAACGAAAACGCCTCTTAAAATTTCTTTCTTTCTTATGATATAATTGATCAATATTAAGTTTTGTTAGGTCTAATAAATAAGAAAAACTTTAGTAAAAAATGAAAGCTTTTATTTTGCTGGCATTTTGTCTCTGTTTTTGTTTGGAGAAGGTACAAAAATTCATGGACAGTAAGTCTAATTATTATTAGTTCACTTTTTTTCCACTTACTTCTATAGATACCAAAATACACCGAGATAAACCTTTTCTCTTATATTCATCTTATTATTACAATAAATCTAAATTGTAAGTTTTTTATTTACGGAAACCGAGAAAAATACTTATCACATAAAAAATTTTTTATTTGAACGATAGGAATATTTTGACTTGTATAAGAAATTCGGTTTTTCTGATATAACATTATATCAATTAACGGTCTCTCTAAAATTCTGAACTGAATAATCTAAACTATGTAACTCTATCTATTTAAATAAGTTAAAGTGTGTTTTAACTGACAAAGCTCATAAAAGTTATAATCAACTGTTGATTAAATTATTTTGATATTACTTATTTACAAAAATTTCCAGATACTCAAACGACACATTGGTAATGCTGTTCATTGCACCAAAAGAAGTTGAGAAAAGTGATATAAAATTTGATTGCTTTTCTGTAAATATAACATTGTTGCAAACAACTTCATCGGAAGTTCGATTGGGACACCGTTTGTCATATCAAAATCCTTGGAACGTTTTTATTGCTACTTGTAAAACAACAATTAATCCGCACTTATTTGGGTTAACCGTTCCCTTAGCACCAAAGATCATTGAAATAAATGTGAAACATCCCGTCCAGGCCGGATATCCCGTAGCAATTTGTTATCCTCCTGTATTTTACGAATCAAGGTGGAAACAATTAATTTTTTCAATTGAAGTCCATCAATATTTTGGTGCAGATATGCAAATATTTTATCTCAATTCTGCTTCCAAAGAGATACTTGATATATTAGACGTTAGGACCTGATTTAAACTTCAAAACAAATTAATTGTTTTTTTACAGGTTTATGAGGCAAAAGGATGGATCAGAATCGAAAAATATTTATTTTATGACTTTAGTCAAAAAAATACAAACAAAAAGTGGGATTCTATGATTGACTTTAGTTTTAACAATCATTATATGGCTTCAATGGAATGTTTGATGAAATTTAGGGTAAAGTTTAAAATTTAAAAATTTAACACTTGACAGGAAAAAATATTCAACTATTTATCGAAATATTTAGGAAGCTGCAGATTTTATAATTATAGCCGATATTGCTGATGTAATTGTTCCACGACAAAATTCCTTCTATAACGAATTTATTCAATGGAAGAAAAGATATCCCTTTGCTGTTGGTTTTGCCTTTTATCAAAATAACGCAACAATCAACGTTTGTAAGCATACTTTCTTCTTGCTTTTAAATTTAATTTTTTATAGCTGATAATATTGCTGATTTTTCACTGCTTAATGCATTTAATTCTTTCAAAGTTGCAATGGAATTTTCTAACCGACAAACTGTTTTTCAAACAAATGTAGCTGAAACAGTTTGGTTCTTTTCTCCTGATTTAAACAATGGAACTATCATAAACATTCCATACGATAAAGCAAGTGTTTATCACATAGATATAACAAAAACTAAAAAAATGGTATGATTTCCTAAATAGTTAAAGAACTTTTAACAGCAAAAATATGAAAATATCTTTCAGAAAGAAAATGATAATTTTAAACCACGTAATTTAATTTCAAAGGAAGGCATCCAAGCATTACAGTATGAATTTGTTGCAATGTTTGAGAATTTTTCCATTTATCAGGAAAAATCGTTGAATGTGAGATCAATACATTACAACAAAACCAGTTATTCAATACAAAAACAACGCCGTAATTGCATTGTTAAAAAATGCCTTTTTACAATGTGTCCAATTTTTTTAAAAAAAAATTCATCGTTTAGAAAAATTTCCATTTTTTCACTATCGTCGTATGATTCCTCTTGTAATACAATTTATAAAGAAAAATCTTGAAAGAAATTCTAGTGAAGGATTCAGAAAAGGAATTTAAAAACTTCAAAGACATAACTTCTACGATAACATAAAGTGTAAACCAGGGCCGCAACTGCTTTTTTTTGATTTGGGAGACCTCCCTCACCTTTGTGCCAAATATAAGGTGAAAAATTAAATTCATACTAAGAAAAATGAGATTTTGAAAACCTCCAAAGGAAATCTCCCACCCCTTACTTGGCACCAATTTGCGGCATTGGTGTAAACCGTAAAAAATTTTTAATTATTAATGATATTGTGTAACATTTTTTTAAACAACAAGCAAGAATTACTTTATTAAAATATTTTTTAATGATACAGTATAACTGAACAAAAAATTAAAATCATAGGTAAAAAAATAATATAATAATAATTTTCTATCATAAGCGTGTTAAAAAATTGTTGCATCTTATAAGGGATTGTCCAATATTTTTTACACCAATAATGATGAAATATGGATAAAAAATACTAAAAAATTGATTTTAGTTTTTTCCAATGAAACAAAGCATTTCTATTACTATTCCTTGTCAATAAAAAAATGTTCATTCATTAATTTTAAAAATTCCAAGGGGTCGGCATATTTTCAGATTTTTAAACCTCATGAAACTATTTATTGCCTTGGCAGGAAAAACTTTAAAGCTATAACATTTTGCCATATGAAATTTTTTTGATCTTAATCTCTGTATTATTTTTTGTTTCCTTTTAGCAGATTCAAGAAAGACATGATTTCTTCTTTAATTGCTAAACAATTTTTACTTTAAAAAATCTCCTTGTTTAAAAATCAATTGTTTGATTCGTCATATATAATTAGAAAACACTTTTATTTTTATTAAGAGGATAAACGTTTTTTATTTATATAATAATATGATTCGGAAAATTTTTAATTTGTGGTTTTACAGAACTCTGTTTGTCATTTGTCTTTCATTTTTTTGTTATCGTGCATATCGGCAACTCAAATTGCCATCTATTCTTCAAAATAAATTTTATATTTATACAAAAACTTGTTACTCTACAATTTTTTTCAACTTTGATAATTTTAAGAACACTTTTAAAATGATTGATCAAAGTGCTAAAGTAATTAATTACAAAATTTACTCTTGCTCTTAGGTCTTATAATGCTTTTCAATCTTTTAGAAATGTTCTACCCCGTTTAAGGACTCATTTGATACAGAATCAAAAACAGGCAGTTTCGGGATCAGATATATTGCGACAGCTGAATCTGAAGACATAATTTGTAATGTTGTAACACTAGGGTTACAAAATGATATTATAATGGAGGAACATTTGTTATTATCGTATCCGAGATGTACATTTTTGGGTGTAGATATGAATGATACATTAACATTTGTCGAATACAAAACATTGCTAAATGGGACAACTGTGCAAGCAAAAGTTGGTGTTGAAAACAAAATCATAGGTATGCTAGTTAGTTTTTATACAAAAAAAAACAAAATAGAAAATAAATCTTTTGGCAAAGGATACTAGCAGCAAATTGTTTCTAAGCGGTTACAAATATATATAAGAAGCGCGAGTCGCGTATGCGGATAGAAAGAATAAAAACAGTTTCTGAGAAAGGCTCATACATTTTAAAAATAAATTTTAGAAAAACATGATACAAGATTAAATGAATTTTCGTTGAATTACATATTCAAAACGTTTTATCACTTTAAAAAAATTGACTTCTTTTTTATGGATATTAATGGGACAGAAATCGAACTATTTCATGATATGATTGGTATTTATTTGTAAAAGTTGAAAAAACAGAAAAAAATGTTTTCAGAAAACCATGAAACTTTCCCACAAATTTGTCAATTTACATTGGTAATTCATAATCCAACTGCTGACATAAATAATTTGAAATTTCTTAAAGCGATTGTTAAAACTCTCAAAATTGGACCGTATATGCTTTTTAAAATCGAAGACAAAAGTGATTCAAATGAAATATTTGAAATATTTTTTATTAATGTTTTAGATGAAATTTGTGTTAAAAAATATATACTATAAAATAAATTTACAACTTTAGTATAAGGAAAAATATAAGATATGAAAATATTTTTGTGATTTTGCAAAATGTTCTTTGTTGTTTTCTCTTTCACTGTTTTAAAGGGATTATCGAAGGCAGAAGAAAAAAATGTTGCCTGATCAACGACATCGTATTCCTAACGCGAAAAAAAAAAACAACAATGGGGAATGCAAACGTTTGTTTGCTGCCTGTCATTTATTGCGTTTTGACTGATGAATTTTTTACAAACGTTCATTCCCTGTCGTATGCGTACCCTGTCGTTCATCGATGTGTGTTTCTGCCTTCGACAATCCTTTATCGCGTTTTTTTTTGAACTATGCATGACAAAAAATCCGGGCCCAAAGGCTCAGCCCTCTCTGCATTCGGATGCGGACTAAAAATTTAATCAAAAAATTAAATTTTAACGTTTTTTTCGTTTTCCCCAATTTGTCTATATTATTTATTTTTCAGCTTTTACCAAGATTTCACGTTTACAACTTTAATTTTAAAACAGATTTATTGAAGGCCACCATTTACAAGATAAAGATAAAAGTTTTCTAGTCGCTATTTCAAACTTATTACTTTTGTTTTCCTCATAAATTACATCGTCGTTCCCATTTTCGTAAATTGTTGTCAAAAAAGGAACTCCATTTTCATCACAACCAAATTTAGAATTAATTTTATTTCCGTATCCAAAAATTTTCCATTTGTCTATTAACTTCACTCCTGCTGCTTCTGCAACGATTCCAGGAAAAAAGACATCTTCAATATGGTTAAAATTTTGATTTGGTGCTTCATAAATTAATGATTTTACGGCTTTTGATGTCATTAAATATGTGGCACCGCTGCAGTAATCAGGAAAGACGCTTTTATTATACATTTGCTTCGAAATAAACCTGAAATGTAAAAAAAACTGATTTTATGTATAGAAAAATGATCAACAATATGATATGATTTTTTTGATCATATCCCTATTATCTCATTCGTTAATCTGTAGTCAAAAAAGTTACCATTTTTTATTGGGATTTCTTAATGGAGTACCTTTTGTTAAAACTTTACAAAATATTGCTTTATTGTTATTCTGCCTGCTTATAAAATTAAAATCTTTCTTAATCCAATATTGTAACCTTGGAATATTTACGACCACATCATCATCTGTTTTTAACAAATATTTAACTTGCGGACAGTATTGTTGTTGCCATATTAAAAGCGCGTAAGCCTAAAAACAGGTAAAAAATTAACAAACGTTAGAAATAAAAAAGCAAAGCTTTATTAAAGGGATTGTCGACGCCAGTAGAAAACTTTTTTCCATTCCTTATCGAATGTATCTTAAAGCGAAAGCAATATCTTCATTTTTTTATGAGCAAAAAAAAGAAAAAAATTG
>CABFKP010039501.1:0-12817 GCA_901779475.1 Panagrolaimus davidi
TAATGTGTATTTGTGCCGAAAAACATTATAAAACGTCATTTTTGAAGCATTTTGAGCAAAAAAAAATTTTCGGATTCTGAATCCGGCTCCAGAATCCTCAGGAGCATCTGAAATCGGGATGCACCCATCTGATATCATTCGGGGAGACTCAGGCTACATTTTGATACCAAAATCACCTCTGTATGATGACCGTACGCAAAGTGCAAGTTAACCGGACAAAATAGGGGTAAAAAAGAATACGTGACAAGATCATGTAAAATGTAAAGAAATCTTATTTCGAAATTGTCTATTAAATTTCTTTTTATAAAAATAATAATACCAATGATATCGAAAACAAAAGGTGTCCCTTTTGAAACATTATTTAAAAATTGAAAAAATGGAAATGTAAACCTGCTTTCGAATTTTAATATGCATTTAATAATTAAACATTTTAAAGGAAAAAATGTATTACAGCAGTTCATTCTCCCCGTAAGCAAAAAATACAACAAAAAAGTTAGTACAGAATTTTACCCTAGAGCACTTTGTGTGAAATTGAAGTTGAGTGCCTATATTTGTTCTATAAAATAATTAAAAACAAATCAGTATGCAGATTTCGTCACCAAAAGAATTTTCTTTTTTCTAACATGTCTCCACTGTTCATTGATATTTTTGTTATAATTATTAATGATAGACATTTCTTTCTACATGATTGCTTTATTAAACAAAATCTGGTAATAAAAAAGTAGTTAGATAAATTCAAATTTTTTTAAATATTTAATGATTTTATATTTCGGTTACACCGTGAACCATAAAAATGATGTACAACTAAAACATTTTTATTTTCAACAAAACCAGTTTATTCTTTCTTTGAAAAATGTTTACGAAACTTTCAAATATTCAAAAATGCGATAAAAAAAATCTTTTACGTGTTACAAAAAAAATAGAAATTTAGAACATATTTTTCCAAAAATTGCAAATAAAAAATATTTGGAAAGAAAGATAAATTGAAAATGACTGTTCCTTTTTTCCAGACGTTGTAACTTCCATTACTCACAACAGCTGCAAATTCTTCAAACATATATTTCCCGTTCGACAAATTTTCTGTTGAAAGAATTTTCAATGAAAAAATGACGCTGCAATTATTTTTTTTCTCTTTTTCGCTTTTCTGTCTATTAAATGGCTTCTAAAAGTGTTACAAAGGATCACTTTTTTTCTACTTTTTCTTTTTTCATATTCCTTCTTCGCCAAAAACTTTTTGTTGAAAAGTTTTTGTAATCCAAAGTTTTTGAGAAAATTTTCTCTCAAGTCCAGATTATAGTATTGTTCAATTTTATTTTGTATTATCTCTGGCAACAACGTATAAAGAAATTATGTATTATCTCAGAAAAAAAACTTTGTCTGCTAAAAAAACTGTATAAAATTGTCGCTAATAAGATATATTAAATGAGTAAAACGCTGTTTTTTTCAATTTCGAGGACCACTGTCCATTTTTAACTTCTCCTCATTTTTGATTGATGATGTATATTTATATACCCAAAAGTGCTTCGGATAAAAAAAAATCACGGGCATAAATTGAAATTAATTAGTGATATCAAAAAAACTATCAAAAATTGGCATTTTTACCAAAAGTTGATATTTTCAAGCTCGTTTCCCAGAGTTTCAAAGTTTGATATATGTCCAAAAACCTTTCCTTTATTATTTTTTAACTCACATTTATATGTGTGCAAAATTACAAGTCGATACGATTAAATTAAAATTTTGTGTTTGCTCAGATTTTGAAGAAACAGCGTTATAAAAAAACAACGGGCTTTTTGATTTTTGAAAAAGTAATAAGGCCGTTGTTTGTGATAATTTTGTCAAAAGTATTC
The DNA here is from genome assembly GCA_901779475.1 of Panagrolaimus davidi. Classification (NCBI taxonomy): domain Eukaryota; kingdom Metazoa; phylum Nematoda; class Chromadorea; order Rhabditida; family Panagrolaimidae; genus Panagrolaimus; species Panagrolaimus davidi. The sequence continues at coordinate 1,848 of CABFKP010039501.1, forward strand.
GATCATTGTTGTTTTAATGATTTAGTAAAAAAATATATGTTGTGTCGGATTTGGGGACCCGTCGGTTCTCTAACTCTGACAGAGACAAGCTGTCGGTTCTCGAGAACCGACGTCGGACTTGGAGAACCGACAGTTCCCCCAATCCGACACAACATATATATATTGATGTATATGTTTTAAGTTTATTTGAATTAAGTCACACAAAAATGATAGTTGCGGGATCCAGATTACTTTTACTAAATTGTGTGCTGTGATATAACAAGGCTGCATTGTTTGACGATTGTTGATAATGTCAAAAAAAAGGTGACATCTGACACTGCTGCTGAAAAAAAATCTTTCTTTACACTTTTCTTTTTATTGAATGTAAACGGTTGTTGTTTTGTTGTTAAAAAGGGGTACCATTAATTGGGTATATTTTTAGCACAATTTTTTATGGTTAAAAAAGGTGGTAAACAATCATAAAAAAGTTTTTTGATAATAAAAAGAAATTGTGTCTTTTTTTCTGTTTGCTTTTGTCCCTTTTTCTTGTACTGATAAAAGAAATCAATGAAACCTTAAAAAAATGTGTTTGAAAGTGACTACACTTGAAAAGTTTTTTTACACAAAATTGAAATCGGTAGAAAAAAGTTTTTTTTTATGAAAAATGAAATTTATTTTGATTTTATTTTTTTGTGTTTCTGTTGTTTTTGGAAGGATATGTTTTCAATCAACAACAGATTACAAAAAATCATTTGGAGAATGCAGTTCAACGGATTACTGCTTTACAGCTGATCTTATCAGTCAAAGATCTGGTGAACAAGTTGTTCGAGGTTGTGGAAGTGGAGATATTTTAACTCATGGATATGGAGTTCAATCATGTGATGAATTTGGGGTAAGTTTTTGTGAAAAAATTAATGTAACTTTAAAAAGACATTTTTCAGCTAACTGGAACACAATCTGTTAACAATAATGGTATTTCTGGAAGACTTAAATGCTGTAAAAGTCATTATTGTAATTCAGCTATTGCAAACTCTGCCTTCGGAGTTACAATTTCACTTATATTTTTGCACATTTTTTATTTCTTTGTTTAATAAAAATGTCTTTTGCTTATAAAAAAATAATAAAAGTCTTTGAAAATGTTATGATAACTACAGTATCCTGTACTGCAATTGTAAATTACCAAAAAAAAAATTTTTAGTAGATAAAAATTTAATCTTGTAAAAATAGCTAATATTGATTTTATTTATTAAGAGATTAAAGAATCTTATGATGCATATTTTTTTGATAACGTAAACACTGCTTTTTGATAAAACATTTAATAATTAATTAAAAAATAAAAATTTTGAAACTTTGAAACTTTGCGTATTTTTTGCTGCATTTTTTCTTTAAAAAAACAAAGAAATGTTATGTTTTTGATGAATCATTTTATTATTTTGTCGAGTTCTTTGAAAACAAAGTCCCATTTTTTTGTAGCTTATCTGAAAAATTTTCGTTTTTGTTTAAACATTTTTGGTTGTTTTGGACANTTTAAACATTTTTGGTTGTTTTGGACAAAAAGCATGCACAAAAAAGGACACAAAAATGTGCTAACTTTTTGTTGTATTGCAATTGTTTGTGATTGGACACACACACTTTTATGTTGTAAAATTTGGTAAAAACAAATTATTTCAAACAATTGTAAAAGTGATTCGTTTTAGGATCAAATAAACAAGTATTTTAGAATTATGATATTATTGTAGGATTAATTTTATATTTTAGTTGCAAAACTTTTTGGGAAAACGCAAAAGAAAAATTTTGTGAAATTAAATGGTTTTTTAACTGTTAAAAATACATACAAGAATATTTTGTAAATTTAATTACATGGTTTCAAAGTGCCAGTTTTTTTGAATTTAAACATTTTCTGCTGTTCAAGTGATAAAGCAAAATTAATCTTTAGTAAAATATTAAAAGTTATACAGTCAAGCCTCAATTTTACAACTTTCAAGGACCGTAAAAAAAGGCGTAAATTCGTTATTGACTTAAAATCGAAGTTCGTTTACAGGGATTTCCATTTGGATGGACAGCAGAAGAAGAGTGTAGAACTGAGGTTGACGTAAAATCGAAGTTTGACTGTTGATGATTCAATACGCATTTACAAAGTTCGTGACAACAATTTCTTGTGTTTTTTAAAACAAACAAAAAAGGAATGTTATGTTTGATTTTTATTTTTGCTGAATCATCTATTATAAAAATTTTTTTTCTCTTTGGTCAAAGTCCCCTCTTTTTTTCGTAGCTTATCAGTTAAAGTTTGTCAAAAAAAAAAACTAATAAAAAATTATTTTGTCAACTTTATTTTTTTTAATCTTATTTTGTCTTTTTAAAAAATTCCGATGAATTGGTTTTTGGAATTCGGTTATTTTATTTGCTGCTTTATAAGTGCTACAAATGGATTTGCAACAAAAGAATTATATGCAAGAATTGGAAAATTTACTGGAGTTGTTGATTTTGGAGGTTATTTTTTTTAACTATTTTTATTCTAAAAAAATTATCAGATACAAAATTTCATGATACCCAAACAATTACTGCAATTTGTATTACACAATATCGATATTTAGTTCGAAATAAAATTAATTTACCATTACCACCTGAACCAAAATATTATGATCAATGTCCATATGCTCAAATGTTTAAAGGTGATATTAATGCAGAAAAAATAGCAAAACAAGCAATGTGGAATTTGGTTGATGCTGTAATAAAAACGAATTTCTTTTTTTTAATATTTTGTCAGATATAGTTTTTTGATTTTTGAAAAGTGCATAAAAAAGTGAAAGATCTTAATAACAAATTTTGTTACTGATAAAAAATATGATAAATAAATAAATTTTACATTAATAATTACATGTGTTAAACAAAACATTTGGCAAAAAAACCTTTTTTTTAAGCTATTCGTCTTTCAGCGAATTATATTACAATATTGGAAAATGGTTGTCAAAATCAAATTTTAATATAAAAAATTTATAGAGACTATTATTTTATTATTAGAAGATTTATCATCCTTTAAAAACGGACAAAATTATTCCATTCATTTATTCGAAAAAGCAGACAAAAAATGTCCGCTTTCATTTTTTGCAACAAAGACAAATTTTTTTTTTTGAATATTTGTTTGCGCTAACTTAATTTTTTGATTTTTGAAAAAATCATATAAATGGTAAAAGATCAGAATAACAAATTTTGGTACTGATAAAAAATATGAAATTTGAATCTAACTTTTTATCATTACATTAATAATTAAATGTGTTAAACAAAAATTTTCATAAAAAAAACCTTTTTATTAAACTATTTGTGTTTCAGCGAAATATTTTAAAATATTGAAAGATTGTTAAAAAAAATAAAATGATGGAAAAAATTTAAAGAAACCATCAATTTATTATTAGAAGATTTGTCATCTTTAAACGGACAAAATAATTCCATTCATTTATTCGAATATAATATACATTGTTTTTCCATCTAAAGTTGCACATTTTACCTAATGATCATTGATTAATTAATGGATCAAAAATACCGTAACAAAATAATTCTTAACTTTCATGCTAAAAAGAGATTTGTTATGAAATGTGACAGGTTTATAATTTCGTACTCAATACAAATGTCGCCAAATATATATTTTTATTTTGAAGTCAATACTAAAAAAGTTAAGTAAATATTATGATTTGTTACTGAAAATGATTGAGATTTAATGACAATTTTTTCCTTTATTGTTCCATTAAAATTGGACATATCATTTTATACAATTTAAAGATATCATTAAATTCAATTTTATTTATTGAATAAATCGTCATTTTTTTGCATAATAAAAAAATCTTAAATATTCAAAAAAAAGACATTGGAATTAATAAAGGATGTTTATTCACCAAATTTTAAGTGACATTAAATAATAAGAACTTTAAAGTATTCCATCGTTTGAAAGAAAGATATTTTCCTGCAAAAAAACATGATCTTTGTTTTTTTCTTTAAGGAATGAAAATTGTTTGTTTTAAATGCGTATAAAAAAAAGAAAGCACATTTTCCTTCTTTATTTTTTTGTCCGACATTTAAGAAAAATGTTTATGTTTTTTCAGTCTGTCGATCGCGAATTTTCGTTTTTTTAAATAATATATTTTTTTCTAACAAAAAAGGCATTTTTATTTTTATCAAATGAAAAGAGAGTTTTTGAATATTTTGTTAGCTTATTGAAAACCGATCTCTTTTTTTTGATTTATTTGAAAACGCTTGAAAAATCTTTAACTGCCTTAAAACCAAAAATCGACCTGATCTCAAAACAAGAAAATCACATTATAAATTTAATGTGTTTGATAAAGTTTATCACCAAAAAAACTCCTTTTTGTGAGGTTATTTTCTGTTTTATTGAAAAATAAAATTGAATAAAAACTTTAAATCACTAGTAAATTAAAAATTTAAAAAAGACAAACAAACTTCGACAAAGGAAATTATTCGACTAAATTTCGAGAAAACAACTTATAAATTTTTTTATAATTTAACCGTTGCATTTTTTTTACCTAAAAACGTTATTAAATTAATGCATCAAAAATATTTGCAATTTTATCATAAAAAATCATTTATAATTTATAAATTTTAATGATAAAGAAAGATTTTATTCAAATTTATTTATTTGATAACGGAAGAAATGGGTATGTAAAATGAAAACTTTGGTTATAAAAGATTTCATTTTACAGAAAAAACAAGCTTTGATAATAAGTATTTTTTTGTGTTAAGAATTTAACAAAAAAAGATTAAAATATCCAAAAATATTTTTTTGAAACATTCTTTTTCAATGGAAATTTTTTGAACGAATTTTTTATAAAGCAAGGCCTTTTTGGAAATAATTTATTCGCAAAGCTACGATTTAAATCTGCTTTTTTTAAAGGGAAGAATATATTTTTTGACTGATTTGTTCAAAGCTTCGCGAACGTTTTTTTTGCTGACATGTGCTTTTTATTATTGGGAAAATATGAATTGAGATTACAAAATCCCTGATTTTCTTTCTTGAGTCAAACTCAACGCTTTTGAATATTTTAACAAGATTTTTTTAAAAAATTTATTATTATTAAATATGGACAAAAAAAGAAAACAAATTTTGTAATTTAAACGAAACTTCGTGAATTCTCCATCCATTATTTAATTGGCAAATTTGAATAAAGCTTTCATTTATTAAAGAAGTTAAAAATTAATTATTTCTAAATATTTTGTTAAATAAATTTCCTGTTTGATGTTTCAAAGCGCTTTTTTTTGTGAAATTTCAAAATTTGTACAGATGCCATGAAAAAAACCAATATATTAATATTGTTCACTTTCACGTGAAGCATTATGATTTAGAAACATTTTTTTAATATTTTGTGAAATCTCTTAGCAGCTTTATTAGGGATAATTAAATCGATAAGATTTAAAACTAACAAAATATTCAAATAAATGTAAATAAAAAAATTTGTTTTTCAATGGTTTTTTTATTTAAATGCAAAAAATGTTCTATTTTTAAAAAACTCTGCAAATGCAAAAAAAATGTTTGCAAAAAATCGTTTTCAATGAAATTTTTTCGAATGTCAAAAAAGCGAAAGACTGACATTTAAAAAAAATAAAAGAGTATATGTTGTTGTGATTTTTACAATAAAATTTTTTCGCCAATGAAATGCGTAGTTTTTTTCGTGTTTCTTAAATAAAAGATCGCTAATTGCAAGTACGTTTAATAATAATATTTTAAAACACTTTAAGTCTAAATGAATATTCTATTTTAAATAATTTATTTAATAATGTTTTTAAAATGTTTTTTATGTCTTTTGGTAAATAATTTTTGTTTTTTTTTTGAAAAATTATCTGTTGGAATTCGCATTTTTCAGAATCATTTCCGTCAAAAGTGAAAAACTCAAATATTCAAAAATATGTTTTTTTTTCAACGTCACACTCTTCGACTAATAATAAAAAAATACGCACTTATTTTAAAATATTCGCGATAATTCGATTCTTATCTGCCTTTTTTGAAAAGAGACATTTTTATTGACGGTGAAAAAGAATTGAAAGATAAATTTGCCCAACAACTGCCTAAAGGATTCTTTTTATTTTAACGAGCTATTTTTGAAAAAAAGGTTGTCTTTTTTCAGCATTAAAATATTTCATTATTGAAAAAACGGCAGATATAAAAACGAATGCTCGCGAACTTTATCAAAAATGCTTGAAATAAAAGGCGGAAAATTAATATTTGTGCCAATAAAAATTCTTCGAATTTTGTATGTGAATTTTTTGGTTAAATTTTACAATTTAATAAGTATATTTATTTTTTGTCTTTGAAAGCACTGAAAATGTAATACAAATGTTTTGGTAAAACGGTTACTTGAATCTCATTTAATTTTGATCAATAATTATTTAATTTAAAAAGCTAACAAGTTATGTTTTTTTCGCCTTTTTACTGTAAATAAAAAATAAAAATAATAATTAAAGATGTAATCTTTTCTTTTTTTGTGTAGGAAAAAAATTAAGGTATAAAATAAGGAAAATTGGGGTTAGAATCTGCAGTATGAATATATTTTTAGAAAAAACTGAATTGAATAAAAACTTTTTAAATGAAATCTTTCGAATTCTCGGACAAAAGAAAATCTTTTTTTGCCGTAAACGAAAAAAAATATTAAAAAATAAACAGATTTTTGCACCAAAAAAATTGTTTTTATTAAGTTTTTCTATAGCGAAAATGTTGTTTTTCATTGAAAAATATTTTAAAGTACCAAAATTTACTTCTTAAAATCTGTTTTGTTACACAAATTCTCACATACTTAATTGGCAAATGTAAATTTCTTATAATACATATTTTTAGTATCTGGTTTTTTAAAATATAAGTTTGTTTCTTTTTACATTGAAAATAAAAATATCGTTTACTCTTTTTTAATAATGTACACTTCTGAGATGTTTAAAGGTATTGCAAAGTTTTAGTTGACTTTGTCTGCTTTTTAAAATATTTTCCAAACAATGATGAATATTGATAAAATAACTGTAAAATATTCAAAAAAAACAAAAGTGTCACTAAATACGTTTACACGATTTCCTTTGTAAAAATCTGTAAACCGGGTGTGTCTTCACTGAAAGATTTTTTGGTGAAAAACCTTTTGCACATTTTTTATTCCCCCCAATGTCGCAATGCGTTCGAAATAAAATTGTGAAACATTTTTCAAAAAGGAGGCAGGGACTATAAAAGTGCCATAATTTGTCCGTGAAGAAAATGTGTTTCACAAAAAAAGCATCTGGAAAAACTATGACAATAATTATTTATTCAGAAACATTTTTTAAAAAAATTAACTTAATAACAATATTGAATCAAAGACAGAAGACATTTTTTTTGCTTTAACGAAAACGTATTGTTATGGAAATAAAAAAATTTTAAAATTTTTTTTTTGTAACTTGGTAGAATTCCGTTAGCATTGTCTAATTGTAAAACTTCAGGCTTTATAAATAAATGACAATTTCATAAAAATCTGAATAAAATTTTTTAATTGTTGGAACAACTAAAACACATTTCGTTTTACAATGTTTCTATTTTTAGCAGTAAAAAAGCTAAAAATAGAAAAAAGTGTTCAACAGCCATCGCTAAAGGTAATAGCATTTTTCAAAAGTTTTTGTTTTGATTCAAATGAAACATTCAAACTAAATCTTTTCAATTTCGCATTTAAATATATCCCCAATGAGAAAACAATTTTCAACAAAAATTTTTATATTTCAACGAAAAGAGGGAACGAAACAAATTTACAAAAAAAACATCATAAAATTAAAAAAAATGCTATATACATTTTTATTCATCAAGTTCATCAAATTCAATAGAAGGACGTCTGTAACCGAAAACTTTTGTTGCTTTAATTTCATCAATGATTTCTTCAATTCGAGCCTTGTATCCATCAGAAATTGAACTATCAAACCAGAGTTTAAATTTCGTGCGTTGATTTTTCTAAATATTTTTTATTTAAAAAACTATATTTAAAGCATAAAAGGCATACCTTCATATAAACATAAAAATCTTCAACATCAAAATCTTCGTTAAGACCATACAAAGTCAAAGAATCAAGATTTGCAAAATGTGTAATTTTTGTAAGTTCATTGAATGTTTTTGATGTCATAGTTGGTCCAACACTAAAAAATGAAATACTTGTATATTATATTTTTATAAAAAGGTAAAACTTACATATGAATTCTTTCAGCTTTAATAGAAGCTTCAATAAGCTTTTCAAGCGGAAGAATTTTACCATTTTCATCTTTTACAGTAACATCTTCAAAGACAATTTCTTTTGCATCAGAAATAAGAAAAGAAAGATCATGATAAGAAATTGTTTGACCCCCGAGTTCCAAAAAACTAGCACCACATTTATAAAGCTTTGAAATATTTGAAGAAACAATATTTGGATTAATATTTTTAACATCAGGAAAGCGTGGAACATAAAATTCTTTAGTAACCCAAAATTTACATTTAATTTTTTTCAGATCAATTAAGAGTCGATTATCAACACACCATAAATCATCTTTGTTATGATATAAATAACGAACAACAAGAATTGGATTTTTAACGAAGAAATATTTGCATGCTTGAATCATCTTCTGATACAACTTCCAAGTTTTAGGATTCTTTTCAATATAATGCATGATTGAATCAGGTAAGCTGAAGTTTTGACGAAAATACTTTGTAAAGAATTTTGTTCGTCTTGAAGGAATTGTAGCTCTAACTCTTGGTGGACCCAATGAAACCCTTGAGATTACAGCAGCGATTGAACCAACAGGTAAATCCATATCAAACAAGAAAGAAAAATTTATCCCTGAAAAAAAATTTAAAAAAAATATATAAAAAAATTCAAGAAAGCGTAAAAAAAATCGTCTGCAAAAAAATTTAAAGAGCTAATGGTTTTTGGAGAGCAAAGAGTTGAAAAAAAAACTAGAGAAAAAACAATCGCTGCAGGAATCGTTCTACATCCACATTTTCGCGGCATAATGAGAAAGAGACTGAAAAAAAGGGGTGAGGCCACTTTGTTCAAAGCCAGATTAAAATCGTAGAAAAAAGTTTTATGTTAATGGAACAATAAAGAAAAATAATATTATAAAATCCCAATCATTTTCAGTTGGTGACATTCTTAATAAATTTTAAAACCAATCTGTGTATTGTTTTTTTTAGTTCTCATTTCTGCGTTTTAAAACGAATTTTCGGGAAGAAATTTTAAGCTTACTATTGGCAAGTAGCTAAAAATTTATTGTGAATATCAAGTAAAAAATAATAACGAAGTCTTCTCTTTTTTATGTCAGAAAAAAAATTAGGTAAAAAATAATGAAAAAAGGGGATCAAAATTTCTAGTAAAAATTTGTTTCTTGAAGAAATTGATTTGAATACAAACTTTTTAAATGAAATCTTTCGAAATCTCAGACAAAGAACAATTTTTATTTACCGCCAACAAAAAAAATTTCAAAAAGAAACAGACTTTTGCACCGAGAAAATTGATTTTATTTAGTTTAGCGTAAAAGTTTGTTTTTTTATTTAATAATATTTTTAAATACCAAAGTTTGCTTCTTAAAATCTGTTTTATAATACAAATGCTCGCGTACTTAATTGGCAAATGTAAATTCTTAATAATACATATTTTTAGTATTCTGTTTTTTTAAATAAAAGTTTGTTTCCTTTTATATTGATAATAAAAATAATATTCACCCTTTTTTAATAACGGAGGTTTTGCGACGCTTTAAATGTATCGCAAATTTGTGTTTGACAAAAATGTTTGTCTGCTTTTTAAAACCTTTTTCGAAATTATATAAATCAAATTTTAAGCAATAATGAATATTGATAAAAAAAACTCTAAAATATTCAAAAAAAAGTGTCAAAAAATACTCTTACAAGATTTCGTTAAATAAAAATTTTAAAAAAGGGTGTGTCTTCCTTCAAAAACTTTTTTTTGAAAAACCTTTTGCACACTTTTTACTCCCCAAGTGTCGAAATGCGCTCGAAATAAAATGTGGAAAATTTTTCAAAAAAGAGACAGGGACTATTAAAGTGCCATAAATTATCCGCAAAGAAAATTCTTTTTTTTAGAAAAAAATAAAGTTTATTACATTTTTTTTGAAGTCAGTTGCGAAATACATTTTCCCCATTATAAAAGTTGTTTTTGTTTATGAAACAGAAAAAAGACTTTTGAAAGACTAAAATCCCTTTTTTTGTCCGACATTTGCAAATTTTTATTTTTATAGGAGAAAAGAAAGAAACACTGTTTTATGCTTTTCAAAAAAGTAATAAAAAAATCGTTTTGAATATTTTTGTAAATATTATTTAGCCAATCTGTAAAAAAATTATAACATAATACATTTGATGTAAATACTATGTTTTAAAATGTGTAAATTAGCACAATCAAAATGTCGTAATGAACATTATTTAAAAGCTATCTATTTTTTCTCCTCATTTCATTTAAAAAAATTTTTGTTTCTGCCAGCTACTCACATGGGCATCGGGGTTAAGCAAATTTTTAAATATTTGCATGGGACTTTTTTAGCAAATTTCTTTCTCGTTTTGCTGTCTCATCCTGGATAAAGACCTAAATATTTGATAAAAATAAGCTTTCTAATTTATGAATTGTATGTAACTTTTGTTTAATTTTTAATTTTTAAAAATGTATTTTTTAAAATTCAATGATTTTAATAAAAATCATTTGTTACAAATTTAAGAGATCATCAAATTCAGTTTCTCTTTTTGAAAATGATTGTCATTTTTTTGCATAATAAAAAAATCATAAAAATTAAAAAAAAGAAACATAATAATTTTTTATTATTTTTTTACGATTGACATTAAAAATTAATTATTCTCAGTTATTTAATCGTTGAAAAAATATTTTCTTCCAATAAAATTCGTCTCTTTTTTCATACTAGCGCAAGAACATTTTTTTGTTTCAGTTTTTTTAAAAAAATCGGAAATCAAAGACGAAAGCAGTTTTTGCAGTCTCTCTTTTTTATTC
>CABFKP010039512.1:0-12813 GCA_901779475.1 Panagrolaimus davidi
TTTTGTTTCGTTTAGTACAACGGCGGTGGAGTATTATATATGTCTCCACAAACATTAACATGTGATACAGGAACTGCTCAATACACATATACAGATGGCGGAGGTATTCAACAACAAATTGCTACCCTTGACTGTGTTTGTGATTTGAACCCCTGTCCAACACTTACAGGATCTATGGTTACTGTTTCAACACCTACATCAGATGCAGCATGTACCTATACCGCTACTGCAACATGCATAAATCCAAGAGAGATTCAGGTACGTTATAAAGAATGTTAAAATCACTTGCAATTGTTTTTAGTATAATGGTGCTGGAGCAACATATATGTCTCCACAAACATTGACATGTGATGCCGGAACTAGTCAATATACATATGACAATGCTGGAACACCCATTCAAGTAAATACAATTGATTGTATATGTGCTGTAAATCCATGTCCAACGCCAACACTTGGTGCAATGGCTTCTTTATCTACCCCAACCGCTGATGCTACATGTACATACACTGCTGATGCAATGTGTACCCCAACAACGTTTAGCCTTCAAGTAACAACTTTCTCTTTGAACATGTTATTATAATTAAGCTTCAGTTCAATGGTTCTCCACCACCACTGTTATCCCCCCAAGCATTAACCTGTGATACTGGGCTCATGCAATACACATATGACAATGCTGGAACCCCAACACAAGTGAATTTAATTGATTGTGTATGTGATGTAAATCCATGTCCGACAGTTCCAGCAGGAACAAAAGTTCTTACAAGTCCACCAATGGGAGATGGAAGTTGTGAATATACAGTAATGGCGGACTGCATGAAAGACCCAAGTGCAGTAGCAGTATTCAGAGTTAACTTTATTAAATTTTTAAAAATATCTTATACCTATTTTAGTTCAATGGTGCCGCAACAGATGTAATAGGCCCTCTAACATGGACATGTGATCCGACAACTATGCAATATACATATGATAACGCGGGAACTCCAACCCAGATTAATACAGTTGAATGTGTCTGCGGTGATAAATGTTTTGTCAATCGAGGCCCAACTGTAGCTATGGGCCCTGAACCCCTTGATATGATGACATGCATTTATACTCGAATGATTACATGTGATCCAGGATATACCATGGTCGAAGTATTTATTTTTCTCTCATTTTAAAAACTTAAATTTTAATTTCTTAATTATAGCTTAGACAAACGCCTGGATCTCCGGGCGATTTTTATACCCCTCCGACACCAATGAGATGCCCAGGTGGAATACCAAATTGGCAATATGAATTAACTCCAGGAAATTGGGTACCAGCTTCAAATGTGGATTGTAGGCCTTAATAAAGGAATCAGAAGAAGAAGTTTTTACTTTTTTTGAAGAAACAGATGATGAAGAAAATGATGATTGTGTTTTTCTTGTTAATTCTTTATTTTGTTTTTTCTTATAAATATTAAAAGTTTAAAGTGCGACTTGGGAAAAGTGACAATTGGAAAAAAAGCCAGTTGGGGATATTTTTCTTTACTGTCTTCAATTTTTATTCGAAATTATCAAAAATTCTTAAAACTTTTTTAAAAGAGAAATAATGTTCATGTTAAAAATGTGAAACATAATGAAATCAATATGGACCAAAAGAAGAAAAGAAGCTTTGTTTTCTTTTGCCTTCATGGCTATCAGGCCCAACTGTTCGTTGACCTTTATTTGGATCAAGTTCAGGTGAAATTTCTGGTTGATGTCGTCCAATAAAAATCTCATATCCATATCCACCTACAATCCCTCCAATCAACGGTCCAACAATTGGAATCCAAAACCATTTATAATCATTAAAACTAAAATTACCACATAAGTTTCAATAAAAAATTTATTTTTCAAACCTAATAGCTTTCCATGAATATCCGGCAACCCATAAAAATAATCGTGGACCAAAATCTCTTGCTGGATTAATTGATCCCATCCCATTATATGAAAATCCAGTTGCAATTACAAATACTGCAAATCCAATTAATAATGGATGAAGATAATATGGTATTGCAGTATTTTTATCTATAATTGCTTTTACAAATAAACAAAGTAATGCAGTTCCAGCAATTTGATCAAAAATTCCATTTGTTATTGAAAGATATCCTTGTGGAAAAGATGTAAAAATAATTCCAGTCCCAGTTATATTAAACAATTCTCGTGTTCCATGATCAAAATTGTTTATTGCATCTGTAATTTTGTTTGAAAATAGAAACAAAGCGAAAAGTTAACCCAATAAAAAAAATATAATGTAAAACCCCTTTTTTCCATCTCGCTTTTTTTAACATTTTGAATATTTAAAAATAGCGCAACATTAATCATCAAAACCTTTTGTTTGCTGCAATGTGAAAAGCATTTTTAATTTTGAAAAAAAAACAAAAATACTTGGTTTTGAATATTTTTTATAATATTTCTCTGACTATTATTTCAGAAGCATAAATCCAATTTTTAAGCTTAAATAAAAGCACACACATGCAAAAATTAATTAATATTATTAGTACTGGAGAATGAGTATGTACCAGTCCATTAATAAAAATTTATTTAAGCATTTTTGCGAAAAATTGGAAAAAAGAGTTTTTAAACTATTTTTAAAAAAAATCTTTCACAAGGGAACCTCAACTTATGTTCCAGCGTTTTTCATCCCAAAATGGGTTTATAGAGATTAAAATGTGCCGAAAACGAATTTGTGAAAATATTAGCTGCAAATGGCTATCCAAAAAATTATAATCTCAAATTAAAGATCAAAGGATTCCTTTGATGTTTGATGCCGCTGTTTGTTGTCCTTTGATCTTCAAAACTTTCCCACAGAGATTATAATTTTTTGGATAGCCATTTGCAGCTAATACTTTCGCAAATTCGTTTTCGGCATATTTTGAACCCTATAAACTCATTTTGGGGTGAAAAACGTTGGGACATAAATTGAGGTTCCCTTGTCAGTTTTTTTTCAATTTCAATTTTGTCCAAATTTTGCAAAACTGTAAAATTTTTTATTTTCATTTTTCAATGAAACAAAAGTAAAAACTTAAAAAACAACTAGTTTTATTTAGTTTAAAAACCCATAAAATATAAAAAGAGTTGAATCAGTTTTTCTTTTTGAAAAATGGTGATATATTTTGAGGCCAATATTTTTAATAAAAAAGTATTTTGCATGTTCTATTTTTAAGTATTATTCATTCTCTCCCTGCCGACGTTCGTTCTTATTTGATCGATCACTTTTTTGGACTATGAAAAATAAGAAGAAAAAAATCGTTCATTTTTTTGTTTTTGACAAAAACCTTTCTTTTTGCTTTTTTGAAACAAAAGCCAGTTTAGTGGGACTCTGTTGCAAATGAAAAAGTATAACAGATGTTCAATTTTTTTGGGCATCCGTTGAAAACTGTACGCGCCAAAATATAAAGGAAAATTTTTTTTTATAATATTAACCTTCTTTTGAATATTTTGTTAAGAAAAAAGAGTCATATGTCCTTTTAAATTTTAATCTTTGATGTAAGAAAAACAAAAATGTATGGTAGAGATGATGTGATGTTGATGAGTGATGATGACATTAAAAAAATAAACAAAAAGTTTCATAAATACACCAAAAGATTATGTTTTAAATTTTAATCAATCATATCTCAACCTTATTGAAAATGATTGAAGATAAAATTAGAAAAATTTAATTAAAGCTTTTTTAACCAGCTCAACTCTACCATTTAAAGAAAAAATTTTCATAACATATCTCACAAAATCCTACTTTTTTAAAATTAGGTAACAACTTATTATATTGAGTATTTATATAATAATGTCCAAATTCCCTNTAACAAACTTTAATGTTACTTACTACTGTCGTTCGTCAAAAATCGATTTTTTATTTGCTGATTTATTTGTGAAAGAGAAAGATCAAAATTTTTTTTCATTTCCTTTTTTACTTTTTCATCGACAAAGAGAAATGAAGTGTGCCGTCTTTTCTTCAATTTTCAATGCTTTTTTGTTACACAAAATGTGAAAGCGATTAATCGTAATGCACCCCTTTGAAAAAGAAAAGAAGAAATTTTTTTCTGTTTTGAACAAAAAAAACAGCATTGCTAACATTTTGTTTATCTTTTTTTTTCAAAAGTTCTTTGAATATTTTAGAAAAAAAAGATCCTCAATAAATTTAAAAGTTTTAAACAAAAAAAGAGTATTTTAAAATTATTTTTATAACGAATAATATCCATTATAAAAAAGGAAACCCTGACATTATTTATTTGAAAATTTTTTATCCCTGTCCCCCATGTTAAAAATTTAAACTAACCATAATAAATTCCAAAAATCATTGCTGCAGCAATAAAAGCTCCAAACGTTTGTGCAATAGAATATAATATAAATCTTCCAAAACTCATATGTCCCAACGTGAAAAACATGAAACTAATTGCTGGATCCAATTGGGCACTTATTCGAACTCCCATATATACCGAAATTGTCATTGCAAATGCCCAACCAAGTTGAACACCAACTCCAAAACCTTCACCTTTAAAAAATGCTGTTGCCATTGTTCCAAGTCCAATAAACTAAAAATATTTGTGGGAAATTAGAATAAAATATAAAAAGGGGTTTCATATATCCTATTTTAATTGATCCATTTAAAAATAACACTTAATGTATAATGTAAAATCCGATATACGAAATCGAAAATTTATCATTACCGTTAACAAAGCCTCCAAATCAACTTACCACCATTAAACATGTACAAAAACATTCGGATAAAGCTTGTGTGAAAATATTTGGTTTCTGTTTCAATTCTTCTTTTATCCATTCTTTAACACTCATCTTTTTTTATACTTTTTTAAAATAAAGTAAGAAGAACATTTCATTTTTACATTGATCAAAAGAGGAAATATAATTTTTTATGAGTTTTTAACATATTTTTTTGTTGAATAAAAAAGATAAGATTTCTTTTCAATGTTTAAATGAAAATTAACTGACAATGAAAAAAACACAAGAGAATTTGATTAAAACACCCTTAAAGCTTAATTGATACAAAAAACACATTAAAATGTTAAAAACGGCTTTTAAATTCCAAGAAATGTGTAAAATAACGTCTAAAACTGAATTTCAGAATTTGTAACCATGATCAAAAATTATATATTGTGAAGAATTCGCAAATATCCTTTTGCTAAAGTTGATCTACAAAAGCTTTTGTAGATCCACCTTCCATTTTGTTTATTATAAAAATTGAATTCTGAAATTTTTTATAAAAAATTTTGAAAAAAGTTTGCTGCAAAAAAAGATCGATCACGACAGATGAAAGAGCCAAAAAAATAAAATCATTCGTTTCATCTTTAAATTAAAAGGAAAAGAGAAAAATATTACAAAAACGGTTAATGATTTATAAAAAAAGGGAATCTTGCTCAAGGCCATTTATGATAGATTGATGGGGTATCATCGTTTAAACAAAGGGAATCAATCTCTTCTTTGTCACTTTCTAAAACGGGTATTAACAAATGGAGAAATGTTTTTCAAGTTGAAGTTCATTGACCACCAACGCCCATTCTATTTTTACACGTCCTTGAAAATAATTTTCAAATGAAATAATGAAAATAATATTTCTTTATTTTTTTAAGAGACAGAATTGTTTGAATTTTGGATATATTTTCTAGAAACAAATATAACCGACAATGTTTATGTAATGACTTCTAACAATTGTTTTCTCTCATGACATAATTTTTTAGATGAAACAACACCAGATGCTCTTAAAAAATCTTGGGATGAATTATTAAATAACATGGCAAAAGCTCTGGCAAAACCCTATCAAAATGAAGTAGCTCAAGAACAATTAAATGCTCGACGAAGAAGAGAAAACGAAGACTTAGATACATATATGAAAGATATACAAAGATTAGTGACTTTAGCATATTCAGCAACACGTAAATATTTGGGTGACCAAAGGAAAGCAGAAGTTGTTAAAGCATTTGTGAGAGGTTTAAATATGCCATTAAAAGACATATTAAAAGACTCAAGACTGATGATCCAGAAACTTTATTACAAGAAGCACATTTGGAAGAAGAGATGCAAAGACAATTGGCACGAGAAAGATTAGCAGTCAATTTAAAAAGTGAATAATCAATAAATATGAAAACAACAGAAACGACACTAGGAAATTCAGAAAGAAACAACAGACAATCAAACAAAAAAACCAAATTTCGAACGGCAAAACACTTTATTCATTTAGTTGAGTTAGCATGTTTTATGTTAGCCGCCGTTTCTGGCAAAAGGTGTCACAACCGATTATTTATTTTTGTTTGTTGTTTAGTTTTATAAAAACGTCAGTTGATGGAAATTAGCTGGTGATTTATGCTTTGTGCTCTGTGTGTTTTATTTAATATTTATGGATGTTTAATAAAGTTGTTTAATTAATAACTTTTATTGATATTTTACTCCATTGGATTGGAGTCGTGGATCTGGTTGTTGGACTGTTTGGTGGAATTTGGGTGTTTGGTGAGTTATTTTGGGTGATTTTATATTGTTGTTGGGGATTGGGTTTGATATTTTTCATAGATTAGGTTAAAGATATATGAAATTATGCCACCACCAATAATATCTCGAGCTATAGGCTTGAACATGGAGGGCCCACCGCTTCGTCATGATATATCGGAGAAAAGGAAAGCCAACCTTTTTGAAGAAGATCATGGACGCTTGGGACAAAAAGATACAAATTGCAGCCGATTGAATAATGATATATGTGGATTATATGCTGATAATGATGGTTATGGAAAAGATATTAGCGATGATAAACCTGCAAAGCAACCAAAAGGTTCAAGATTTGTTAAAGGTGATGCTAATAATGCTTATGCAGATAGTAAAGGTGGTATTTCACAAATTGTTGATTTTCCACAACAAAGTGAAAGAGGTGTAAATGGACAAGTTGCTTTTAAAGGTTGTAAAGCTGGTACTCCACAGATTGTTGATTATACACAACAAAAGGGGGGATATACTGTTAAAAATAAACAAGGTGCTGGTAAAGCTAATATTCAATATGCTTTTATTGGGAGTCTTTTTGGAAATAATGGATTTACATTAGGTCCATCACAACCATCACTTGCTGAACCTACACAGCCAGAAGAAACGGGTGATGGTCATGAAGACGAGGAAAATAGTGATGAAGAGCCGGTTGGGAATCAGGAACAAGAACCTGAAGGAGTTCAACATGCTCGTAGTTTGGTTAATCATGCTGAAACACTTTATGAATCCATTAGTGAATCGATAAAAGTTGCAAATGAAAGGTTAAAGGCATTGAATAATGCTCGTGTTGGTGTTCCGGATGAGTTGATTGAAGATCTTAGAGCAACGCTTACTCATCGTGTAAGATTGTTGTATGATACCATTGAAACGAGAGAAGATGCCCTTAAAGCTTTACAACAAAAAGATGAAGAACAGAGAATAACAATTCTTGAACTTCAAGAAGAGCTTAGTAAAGCAAATAAAGCACAAAAACCAGGGTTAAGCAATTTCGTTAAGAATCAACTTAATGAATGGGGATATAAAGATGTTGATGAAATGGTTTATAAACATATACGTTTGCAGGATCGTGTACAAGTGATTGAAAGAAGTTGGAAAGAAACAACGCTATCTCCTGCAGCTTCTCGTCTATCAATTCAAGAAGAATGTCACAAGAGACAGTTGATGAATCAAGAAAATCAAGGTCGGTTAACTTCTTTTAATTCAAATGGGGTTACTGTTCCTCAAAATCGGGTATCGCTTCCCATGCCAGAAAAGTTTACTGGTAAAACGAGAAAAGAGTTGGAAAGATTTTTCAAGCTTTATGAAGCAAGTTCCGAAAGCAAAGGGTGGTCGGATGGAGATCGAGCAACATTTCTTGGAAGTTATATGCCAAAGCTTGTAGTATACCATGATAATTTACGAGAAAGGGGAGCAACTTATACTGAAATGAAACGGGAATTGTTAAGTACATTGGGATCAGATGGTGCAATTTCAATGTTTTATTTGCGTACTGAATTGGATAGGGTAAAGAAAAGCCCTGGAAAATTTTACAAGTCATTGCTTGAAGATATTGAATTACGTGTTACTGAAGCATACGGTAATGACGTTGATGCACGTGAAAATGAATTGAAGAAAATCTTGCTTCGGTTAACAGAGGAAGATTCTGATCCTGTTTACCGTAGTATCGTTCTTACGAATGTTACTGCAAGCTATTACCAACTTAAAGAGCTTGTTTTGGGGATTGAATCATCACAATCATTTAAAAGTAAAGGTGAAAGACCTGAAGTTAAATCTTCGAATAATTTCAAGAAACCTTTTTACCAAGGTCGATCAGATAATCGTGAAAATGTTGGTGAACAAGAAAAACCTCGTGGTTTTAGTGAATCACAACAACAAAGAGATTGGAATCAACATCGTGCTGGTAATGGAGGTTATGAGCAAAGGGCTTATCATCCACCTGATGTTAGAACTTGTTATATTTGTCGTAAACAAGGACATATTGCAACAGATTGTACTGAAAGGACAACTGGAGGTGCAAATATTGTTGATCTTGAAGATATGAAAGCGTATGTATCTGGCATTACTGAAGTTGGTAATACTGAAGCTGATACAGTTGTAAGTGAACCAATGTTTGGTAAACAATCTTTGTTGGATATCTGGTGCGATGGTGTAAAAGTTAGTGCACTAATGGATTCAGGTGCAAGCACATCAGTCATCAAAGATACTGTAGTTGGCCATATTCTTCGAGCACGTGATAAAGATGGTAGTTCGATTGTCCAATTACCTCGGGAAAGCTATGCTCATAAAAAGCTTTATGGTGCAGATGGAAAACCTTTAACGGTTGTAAATTGTGTTCAAATGCCAATAGCTTGGGGAGATGGTCCTACAAAACTTGCAAAATTCTTTGTTATTAGGGGATTAAAGAAAGATGCATTAATTGGTACCAATGTCATTCAAGATGATGACAATTGGATAAATGCTTTGACTTTTTCTTTGAAAAGAAAAGAAGCAAGTGTTGCTCATTTAGGAGTCATAAAAGTTATTGATGTATCATCGAATGAAGATGATAATCAAGGCAATGGACAACGTGGTATCAAGAAAAAGGATAAATCAGACACAACTGATTTAATTGAACCACATGATAATACTGTAATGGGAGATACAGTTGGTTGGATGAAAACATTTGATAACTTTTTATTTGAAGTTCAAGCTGTTCAGGATAACGTTCGTGATTCTGAAGAAGCTGATCCAAAAACACCATTTGGATGTGAAACTGTTGTTGTGGGTGGAACAAATGCATCCAAATTTGCTCGTGCAAATGGTCTCAAACAATGGAGTTTAAAAGCTTTGTATGATTACTGCATTCGTTATAAAGCTATATTTGGAACAATGGTTAAGAAAGTAATATATTTCCCGAGTGGAGAAGAATTATTTCGTCGTGGAGCTGAATTTGTTGATATTGTTAATGGTTTATTAATGGATATGGACCAAATGGCTGGATTTATGAATGTGGAAGTGATCGTGCTGCCAATATTTCGTCATTTTGGATATGGAAAATTAAGTGAAAAACTTATTTCGTGGTATAACGAATGGAATCCTCCTTTGATTTGAAACAAGGAAGCTGTTATACTGAAACTTTTCAAGTGGATGAAATCAACTTGTGGTAAAGAATCTACTACTCAATTCGTTGATGCTCAAGGAATCATCACAAAAGAAGGTGTTCAAGCTCTTGGTGAATATATGGAGAATCTTGGCTATCCATTCAAAAATCGTGTCAACCTTATTGTGGAAAGAAATCAAAGTGATCCAAATCGTGCTGAATCGTCACCTCGTGTTTCAAAGCTTAAATTGTTTGCTCGTCATCGTAAATCTCAATCAAATGATCGATGTCGAGAATGGAATTCAAAACCACAAGTCAATGATCAAACTCGTGGAAAATGCTCATGTAATCTTGGTCCAGAAGTTCGTGCAAAACGTCCGCATTATGGTCGCCGAATCTTTTATGGTCGTGGAAATGATAATGGTCCTTCAACTCTTGATCGTCGAAAGAATCAATTATCGGGGACGATAATTCGAGGGGGAAGGGGCAAGTTGAGTTAGCATGTTTTATGTTAGCCGCCGTTTCTGGCAAAAGGTGTCACAACCGATTATTTATTTTTGTTTGTTGTTTAGTTTTATAAAAACGTCAGTTGATGGAAATTAGCTGGTGATTTATGCTTTGTGCTCTGTGTGTTTTATTTAATATTTATGGATGTTTAATAAAGTTGTTTAATTAATAACTTTTATTGATATTTTACTCCATTGGATTGGAGTCGTGGATCTGGTTGTTGGACTGTTTGGTGGAATTTGGGTGTTTGGTGAGTTATTTTGGGTGATTTTATATTGTTGTTGGGGATTGGGTTTGATATTTTTCATAGATTAGGTTAAAGATATATGAAATTATGCCACCACCAATAATATCTTGAGCTATAGGCTTGAACAATTTGTCATTTGATATTTTTATTTTAAAAAACTCTGATTTAGCCATTGTTTTGCACTTTCGATTGTATTAGATATTTTTTTATGTTTGGCAAATGAATATTAAAAAAAACAATGATATTTTAATCAGCTATATAAAAAAATTCTGAAAATTAAAAATTGAATTTATGTAACACAAAGCATTAATTAAATATTCACATTTTCGCAGAATATTTTCTGACCATTTCTGGGACAATTTCAGATTTTGGAAGTTTTTTAACTTTTGTTTCTTCAGTTTTTGGAAGTTTTGGCGCCAATTTTGAAACAGTTTTTTCAGGTTTTACTTGAATCTTTTTAGTGCTTTCTTCTTTTTTAGGTTTCTTATTTTCATCTTCTGAATCTTCTGAATCACCTTCTCGTTTTCGATAAATATCTTTATTGTCGGGTAATAATTCTGCAACATGTTTAACTCCGGTATCTTTTATCAATCTTGGAAGTGAACGTTTACAAAGAATAAATAGAAATTCTGCCGCTTGTTTGGCACAAAAATTTTTTGATGTTAAAATTAATTTAATAATTTTGTATCGTAAATCTTTGTCCAAAGTTGAAATGGAATTATTTGATGGAATAAGTTTTGAACGACAAAATCGACGAACTTGTTTGTGTTTTGTGCAAAGTAAAATCAGAACAACAAAGAATGAAGTCAATAATCGAATTTCAACCGGATCAGTATCTTCCAACTTTTTTGAAAGATATTTTAACACTGCTGCAACAAATTTCATTTCATAATTTTCATAATTTATTTTTGCTTTTGAAGATTCTGACTCTGGAATCTTTGGACAAAGTGGTAGCAAACATGCTGGAACAGCCGTTAAAAATCTTGCTGCAACCCGCTTCAAATCATCATCAACAAATTCACTTTCAATAATTTTTCCACATTCATTCGCACATTTTTGTGCAAATTCCTATAGGAGTTAATTGTTACTTATCTAATCCACTAAAATATAATGTGTTTACCGTATTAAAAATTTCTGCATACATATGAAGATGATGTAATACTTCTAAAGCTGTGATGGCCATTTCAAATGATTGAAAGATAACTAAAGATTCAACATTTTCATCCCAATTTTCATCATCATCAATAATTTCAACCGCCCAAGATAAAGTTTGAACAACCATTAATTTTCGAGTTGTTTTTTTGTATGATGTTTGAGTGGAAGACATTTTTTGATAACAATATTTTAAAACATCAAGAAATAAATTTGCTTTTTTCAAATCAGTTATCCATTTTCTCTAAAAATTAGAAAATTTATTTTTTTTTCTCTCAAAAATGCACATGAATAAAAACATTAAATTTTTTGTTTATGTTTGGTTTTTATTTTTCTTTTATTTGAAAAAAACTTCTATGGTTGTAAAGCCCGGAAAAAGTGATGTTTATGTTTCCATCATAAATTCTTTTTTCACATCGCAAAAAGCTAAGATTTTTTGCTGTTTTAAATGCTTTCCTTTTTTAATATTTAATAAATTTTGCAACACTTTTTTTAACATGAGCTAGTTGCTCTTCATTTTCCAAAATCCCTTTTTTATTATTAGGCTTTATCTTTCTTTTTTTAGTAAATATAATTCGTATTTTTATTATGTATCGCGTCTATTTAAACTTTGGTTTTATTACCCAAAGTTTGAGGACTCACCATTTTTTATTGTAAAAAAATTTTTTGATGACATTGAAAAACTCGAAAGTTATTCAAATATATAACAAACCTGAAGTTTAACCGAAGATAAACATGAAACAAATGCTAATCGTAAATCAGAATACAATAATTCTTCGATTAAAATTTCAGATGCATTATTTAAAAAATAAAATTGTGGCTTTTGTGTTACTTCTTCGTCTTCTTTTAAATGACTCAAACAACATTTCATTCTTTCAAAAAGCAGCTCTTCACAATTTTCTATAAAAATTTGTTGTACAGAATCTGAGACATGTAAAGCATGATGCAATGTTCGTAATGCTTCAAATACAACTAAAAAATATCAACTTTTAGTGCTTAAAAACGTTGGCAAAATAGTACCACGAAATCCATCAACTTTTTTCGCTTCTGAAACTAATCCAGTTGCATTAAGTAAAATTTTTACGAGATCATATGTAAATAATACTGATGCAACTTTTTCATCATATGGCAAAATTCCAATTAATTTTAACAAAGTTCGTCGATGATCTTCAGATGCACGAGAATAATGTAAAACAAAAAGTTCTTCAACACCCTTAAAAATTAATTTTTATCGTTCGAAAACAAGTTTTTTAGTCTTTAAAAACAAACTTTAACAATTTCATCACTAAATTTTGGAAATTTTGGTGACCCATATTTATGTACCAAATCCATTGTAATATCTTTTA
>CABFKP010039527.1:2275-12809 GCA_901779475.1 Panagrolaimus davidi
GTGTTTTTAGATAACGGATGGAACAATGAATCAAAAAGCTTTGGGTGCTGATGGTTTGCGATTGTGGGTTGCTTTATATGGATCAGAAGGAACATCGGATGTTAAACTTGGTCCACAAGTTTTGAATGAATTGGAATTAAAGTTGAAACAAATAAGAAATATTTATAAATTTTTACTTGGTGCTTTGGATGGATATAGCGGGGAAAAGCCAAAAGAATTGAGATTATTGGATAAAGTAAGTTTGTTGCTTTTATTGGGTTTTAAAGGTTGGATACTGTAACTACAAAATTTTTTTTAAAATGCTTGCTGGAATAAATAATTTTAAAAGATAATATAGGCTATGTTACAGTATCCACTTTATTGAATTTTACTTACTTAATTCAATACAACTCATTTTTTTAGTTTATTCTCTCTGAAACAAAACAATTTGCTGAAAAAGTTCGTAGCCATTACGAGAATTTTCGATTTCGAGCGGCTGCAAATGAATTTATTCAATTTTTACATAATCCTTTAAGTTCAATTTACGTTGTAAGTTTTTTTTCAATATTTTTTATTAAATATTTTAACACATATTTTTTTAGAATTGTGTCAGAGATCGTCTTTATTGTGATCCAATGAATTCTGATAGCCGTTTATCCGCCTTATATACAATTGATTCAATTGGTCGAAAATTAACTGATATTTTGTCACCAATATTACCACATCTTGCAACAGAATATTGTATTCATCATCCATTGTTAAAAGATCAAGCACATAAAGCAATTCGTCAGCAACTTTCACATGAAATACCATTGTTTGATGATCAAAATGAAAAAGAAATTTTAACATTAATTTTAAATCTTAGAAGTTCAATCTTGGAAAAAGCTGGAAATAAATTTGATATGTCTAAAATGGTATGAATTTTATTTTTCATTAAAATACAGTAATAATGAAATGCCTTTTTAGGGTATTGAAATTAAAGCTGCTCCTGTTGATTATCAAAAGCTGTTATTAATTCAAAGCGAAGAAGAATCATTTTCATCTGAATTAACAGAATTATTTGGTTGTTCATATGTGAAAATTTCAAAATCTGAAAAGGATGTATCAGAAGCAGCAGTAATTGATTCTCCAAGAAAACATTGTGGTCGATGTCGTCGTTTAGCTCGATTTGAAAGTGATAGATTTTGTGATAGATGTTTAATTGCCATATCTTAATATTGTTTTTGTTAATAAATCATTTATTTTAAATTTACGACTGATTTTTGCAAGAATTTTTAAAACAATTTTAACTTCAAAAAAAGTGAATCAAAAAAGTTGAGATAATTTAGGACAAGAGTTGTCGAGAGATTTGTCATTTCTCGATTTTTCTTTTATTTTAAAATCTGTTTAATCTTTTTATAAAAATATTTTTCTTTTTCTGTAAAAGCAAAAGTGATTGCTTTCCATTTTTTGTTTTTCATTCTTTTACGTTTTTTATTGTTACAAAAAGTAGTTGCCAAAATAAAAAGGAAGGCAGTCTATTTCTTGTTGTTAAAAAATTTTTCATCGATAAAACATTTGCTGACATTTTTTTTAAAAAAACAATAAAAAAAGGATGAATTGATTTTTTTCTTCTATTTTTTACAAAAATAATTTGTTTGAATTTTTAAAATATTTTTATTTCAAAAGTAACTCAAAAAAGTTACAAATAAAAAAGAAGAGATGGATGTTTAAGTGTTTATCCTTTCGACCAATGATGAAAACCGAAAAAATGAGTATATGAACTCAGCTTTTTTAACGGCTGCATCCTAGTAGAATTTCCTAAGAAAGATGGTCGCATAAAATACGACAATTAAGAAATTTTCCGCATCAAAGATATATTTACGGAAAAAGCCAGAAAAAAAATTTTCGAAACTTTGCGCTTCCATTTTTTTAGTTGAGCTCGGTCCAAAAAAGTGAACGCTCAGTTAGTTGTGAACAGACTGCCTTCTCTTTATTTTGAAAGACTACTTTTTCTAACAATAAAAAATGTAACAGAATGAAAAGCAAAAAAAAATTCTTTAGCTCAGTTCAATGTGTATTTTTTGTTATTACAAATTTTATCATCGATCAAAAATTTGCTGACGTTTTTTTCCAAAAAACAATGAAAAAAAGGATGACTTGATTTTTTCTTCTGTTTTTTACAAAAATAAATTGTTTGAATTTTTAAAATATTTTAATTTCAAAAGTAACTTAAAAAAGTTACAAATAAAAAAGAAAAGATGGATGCTTTGAGCGTTTATCGTTTTTGTTAAAGCTATTGAAAAAAATTTATTGATAAATCTTGAAGCAATAATGAATGAAAAAAAGAATGTCGAAATTTCTGATTCAATTTGAAGATTTATTAAATATTTCCTTCAAAGATATAAATATCACTTTTAAAACTTTTTAAGAGCACATTCATTTTAATAATTCTTTACTTAAAATCCTTAAAATGCTTGTAAAATTAATGCCAATAATGACAAGGTTCCGTGAAACATTTTTTATGATAACTTTTTTTTTTCAGTAATTTTTTCATATTTTTCTTTTATGGGACACAGGAATTTATTGCCAATAAAATATTAAAATTCAAATATTGGTTTTAATTGTCGCGGAGATTCTCGATTGCCTTCTATTTGATACCAAAATTATTTTGGTAACAAATTTCTCTTTCTCTTTTATTGTGCAAAAAGTGCGCGTCTTTCGTTGTCTGCCGTCTCGGTGAAACTCTTTTTGTGTTTCTCTTTTCTTTTCTTTAGTTAGTTGAATTGTTTATTAATAATTTTATCTTTTCTCTTTCTTTTATGTCTTTTTGCTGCCGTTTATTTTATTTATAATAAACGTTTAATATTATTCTTTGTACTGGGGATCTACAACCGATTGCTATATAGAATCTCCGCTACAAAATTGGTGCATCGACCGGGAATTGTTCTCGGCAATATCTTCAACGACGATTAAAGCTATTTTTAAGACTTTAATCGATCGATCAATTGTTTGGAGCTGTGGTAGACTTCAAATACAACTGGATCAACGATTTATTGATTCAATAAAGGTAAGTGTATCCGCTTACTAATCTGCTTGTTTTTCAGGATGTCTGGACAAATTAGATCTGCTCTTGGACGTGATCGATCGCATGCTGTACGACATTGTAATGAATACCATCAACTCATCGATGAATTTCCTGCTCCATGGGATATTAAAGCAAGAGCAAAGTTTAAAGCTTGTCTGGCAAAGCTCGAACGTGATGTTAGTGCAATGGAAAAAAGCTGGAAAAAATGGCAAGAATATATCGATGGCTTAGATGATGAACATGAACACACTGCTGAAGTTGAACTGTATGATGAATGGAAAGATAACCAAGAATATGTTCAATGCGATGATGATCTTTCTGATGCGATTGCCGAAATAAATGCATACATGGAAGTTCCTTGGACTCCTGTACCTGTTGCTGCTCCATCGATTGCTGATTCAAGTGAAGAAGATAATGACGAAGATTTTACTCCGATCCAGCTCTCATCACTCAATATTCCAAAATTCGATGGCGATTATACAAAATGGAATAGCTTTTGGGAACTTTTTGATCTGTTTATCCATCAACGTAAACATGCTGCTGTCTCAAAATTGGCTGCTCTTCGATCGCTTCTTCAAGGAAATGCTCTTGCTGAGATAGAAGGATTTTCAATCTCTGGTGCCAACTATGATACTGTTGTACAGACTCTGAAGGATCGCTTTGGCAATGAACAATTTGTGATTCGGGAACTCGAAATCAAACTCGATAGCTTTCCTCCTGCTAAACCAAATGCTGCTAGTATTGGATCAACTGTTACAGCTGTTACCAATTTGTGCCGACAACTAAAGAATCTTGGAATTGATATCAATAATACAAGCAAGAAGAATACTGTAATCAGAAAGATGCCTGTTGAACAACAAATTGAACTTCAAGGATTGCTCTTTGATGAACCATCAACATCGATCGATACTGTATTGGATAAGATGAAAAAGATGAAAATGAAGGCTGAATTAGTTGAATCAATTGTTCAATCATCACCATCTCCTATCATGCCATCAAAGAAACAACAAGTCGATAGCTCTGTTAATTCATGGAAGAAGGATGGTGCAACTTCTGGTGCTCAACAAAAGCCATTCCCTTGCTCGTTTTGTGATGGCGATCACAAATCCTTCAACTGCTCAAGATATGCAACTGCTGAACAACGTACTCAACAACTTCAAAGAAAAAGAAGATGTATAAATTGCACCAACAAGGATCACAATTCGAACAGTTGTCCAAAGACTCATCTCAAATGCAAGCATTGTCAAGGTCAACATCTTGCATTCTTATGCCGCAAAGCAACTACGAATACAAAAGCTTTTGTATCTTTGGATAAAAGTCAATCATCATTGCTTTTAACAACTGCAAAAGTATCAAATGTCGATCGATCTTCTGTTAAATCTGCAACACTCTTCTTTGATAGTGGCTCTCAACGATCTTATGTTACAACTAAACTTGCAAAGGTTCTTCAACTTCCTACAGTCAATAAAGAATATTTGAATGTTCAAGGATATGGTGGAAAGGTGTCAGTACATGGATCTGATTTGGTTCAACTGCGTATCCAAACAATCGATGGCTTCAAAGATATATTTGTGAATACCACCAATCAAATTGCTGATCATATACCTGTCCTCCAGAAACAAAATGATGCTTATTCAAAGATGAATGAAACTCCAGATGTTCTCATTGGAATGGATTACTTTTGGCAATTCATCACCTCGAGGAAACAAATAAAGGAAGATTTGCATGAAACTCAATCGATTGTTGGAAAGATGTATTCTGGAAAGATTTTATTTGATAACAATAAAACTTTATCTTCGATAGCTGTTACTCCAACTGATCCAGATGAATGTGAAACCTTTTGGAAGCTCGAAGCTATGGGTATTGTTGAT
The DNA here is from genome assembly GCA_901779475.1 of Panagrolaimus davidi. Classification (NCBI taxonomy): domain Eukaryota; kingdom Metazoa; phylum Nematoda; class Chromadorea; order Rhabditida; family Panagrolaimidae; genus Panagrolaimus; species Panagrolaimus davidi. The sequence continues at coordinate 7,193 of CABFKP010039527.1, forward strand.
CATCAAGCTGAAAGTCAAGAAGATGAACTTGTTCAAGAAAAGTTTGAATCAACATTAAGATGTGAAGATGATCGATATTATGTGTCATGGCCATTCAAATCTAATGCAAAACCATTACCTTCAAATGCAGGATTGTCGATAGCTCGTTTAAAATCAACTGCGAAGAAACTCGAAGAGAATCCCGAATTGATTCAACAATATCAAGCTGGTTTTGATGATCAAGCTGAACGTGGAACGATTGAAGTTGCTCCAAAGATTCCCCAAGGAAGGATTGTCCATTATCTACCTCATCACGCTGTACTTACACCACAAAAGACGACAACCAAACTTCGTGTTGTATTTGATGGATCTGCTAAAACTTCGAAGGATAATCCAAGTTTAAATGATTGCTTGTATCGTGGACCAATTGATATGCCTGAAATTCCTGGATTGCTTATGCGAATGAGAACTGCAAAGATTCTGGTTACTGGTGACATTGAAAAAGCTTTTCATCAAGTCTACTTGAATGAACCTGATCGTGATGCTGTTCGATTCTTTTGGATGAAAGATCCTAAAAAACCTCCTGAAGGCGATAATATTATTGCTTATCGATTTGTTGGTGTGCCATTTGGAGTCATCACAAGCCCATCAATTTTGAACATGGTTATCAAACATCATCTCAAAAAGCAAAATGATCCAAAACTTCTTCAACTTCTTGAATCATTATATGTTGATAATATATTCGTGCTCGAAGATGATCCAGATGAAGCTGTACGTATGTTTCACCTTATTCGCGATTGCTTTTCTAGTGCTTCAATGAATGTTCGTGAATGGTTATCTAATGAATCGATCGTAATGAATTCTATCCCTGATGAATTAAAGCAAACTTCTACGACAACAAAGCTTCTTGGACTTGAATGGAATGCTTCAATGGATACTATATCGATTGCTTTATCAGAAAAGAAATTTCTACTGCCTTGGACGAAAAGAAAAGTGTTGAAACTCATTGCTTCAACCTATGATCCACTTGGAATTCTTGCTCCTGTTACCATAAGGGCTCGGCATTTCATGCAACAACTCTTTCAAGAGAAGCTTAAATGGGATGATCCTCTACCAAAAGTGTTAAATGAAAAATGGAATGAAATTTTAAAGTCTTATCATGGATCGATAGCTGTTTCAAGAAGATTGATTGAATGCAAATTCCCTAATGAAGAAGATGTTGAAATTCATGGTTTTGCTGATGCTTCCAAATTTGCTTATTGTGCTGTAATTTACCTCCGAATTAAAACCCGAGATGGATATGAAGTTCGATTGGTGCTTGCAAGAATCCGATTACAGCCGCTCAACAAAGATTTAACCATTCCGAAGATGGAAGTTATGGGAATTTGGTTAACGGCAAAGATGATTAGATATGTTGCAAAAGAAATGAAGCTCGATCGCTCATTAAGAAAAATTTGGACTGATAGCCAAATAGCAAAAAATTGGTTTAACAAATGGCCGAAAGAAGTTTTTGTTGCTAATCGAATGAAGGAAGTGCTTGAAGCTAAAGCTGAATGTTTGTTTGTTCCTGGAAAACTTAATCCTGCTGATATTGGAACTCGTGGTATATCCATTGATGAATTAAAGAATGATAGTCGATGGCTTAATGGTCCTGAATTCTTAAAGAAGTCTAGTGATAGCTGGCCCAAAATTCCTGAACTTGGAACGGATTTAACGCAAACTGTTATTGCTTTGGTAAGTATTTGTAATGATACAGAAACTCTTAATTTGCAGGCAACTCCGATTATTCGTGCTTATCCAGTTGATGAAGATGTTTCTTGGAATGATTTGCTTCTTCAAGTTGCCAGGAAAATCAAAGGCTCAGATGATGTTCAACCAGTTGATTTAGTTGCCGCTGAACGTGCACTTATCATCCAAGAACAAGAAATATTTGTTAAACCGATTGATATCAAACAGCTAAAACTTGCAAAAGATGAAGAAGGAATCTACCGTACTCATTGTCGATTTGATCATGCTGAACTGCTCAATACTCAACCAATATTTATTCCAAAAAAGTCTTCGATCGCTAAATTAATTTGTTTGGATGTCCATCGAAAGCTTCAACATGCTGGTGTTCCTCACACACTTTCCTCAATCCGTCAAAAATATTGGATTCCGTCTGGTCGTGCCATCGTGATGAAAGGTATCAACAGATGTCCAGAATGCAAATATTGGAAAAGTAAACCTTTTACTTTACCAAATATGCCACAATTGCCTGCAGCAAGAGTTAATCGATCAAAACCTTTTGAAAATACTGGAGTTGATTATTGTGGTCCCTTCAAGGTTGCTGGAACAGAAGAGAAAGCTTGGATTATTTTGTTTACCTGCTTTTCTACTCGATTGATCCATCTTGAACTTGTCACAACTATGACAGCAGAAGACTTCTTGCTTGCTTTTCGTAAATTTGTTGCTCGATGTGGTGCTCCAAAATATATTCTTTCGGATAATGCCAAGCAATTCAAAACAACTGCCAAAGCACTTGATGATATTTGGAAGAAAGTTGTTAAAGATGAACAATCGATTGATTTTTATTTGAAGAATGGGATAACTTGGGATTTCATCACTGAACGTGCTCCGTGGAAAGGTGGCTTGTATGAAAGGCTTGTTGCCTTGGTGAAGAATTCTTTAAAATTTTGCATTGGTAAAAGAGCTATTAAAGTTAATGAATTTTCAGCACTTTTATGTGAAATCGAGGCAAATTTGAATTCTCGTCCTTTGACTTATGTGCATGCTAATGATCCATTTGTTATCCGTCCTGCTGATTTTATTTATCCATCGATTGATCTTTTAATGCCAACCAACCTTACTGATGATGAATCTATAGATCCTTCATATATTCCATCAAATGCTGCTGGCGGGGAACGTCTCTACGAGAAATATTTGAAAAGTCTCCAAATAATCGATCGCTTCTGGAATCGATGGAGTCATGATTATTTGAATCTTCTACGTGAAAAGAACAATGATGAACATAAAAATGCTCGTGGTGCTACACAACGTACTCCAATCCTTGGTGAATATGTATTGGTCTCTGAAGCTGATCAACCTCGTGGATCTTGGAAAATTGCAAAAATCGTCGATTGCTTAACAAGTCCTGATGAACAAATACGATCTGCTGAAATTCAATATCTCGATGGCTTTAAAACAAGAAGAGCAATCAATCATCTCTATCCGTTAGAAGAAGGTGCTGCAAATATTAATATCTGTAATATTGTAATTGAATATCCTTTTGTTAATTGTAAACAAGCTTGAATCGATTGCTTTATTTCCCCAGCTTTAAAGGTATACGGTACTTTTCATTTTATATTATTTTAAAGTTAAGTTAGTTGAACGATCGATTTAGTTTCTCAGCTTCCAGAGTCGAGTGGCTTTAAAGTGTTGGAACGAGACAGATCAGTGTAAGCCCTATCTGGTTCTTCATCCACATCCACTTCATTCTTTGATGACCAGTGAAGGTCTGGGATTCTTTTCGTTCGTCTCAACCTAACTTATCCTTTTTATATTCTTTTAACATTAATAGTACCTATACTCTTATTGCCGCTGGCGGGAGTGTCGCGGAGATTCTCGATTGCCTTCTATTTGATACCAAAATTATTTTGGTAACAAATTTCTCTTTCTCTTTTATTGTGCAAAAAGTGCGCGTCTTTCGTTGTCTGCCGTCTCGGTGAAACTCTTTTTGTGTTTCTCTTTTCTTTTCTTTAGTTAGTTGAATTGTTTATTAATAATTTTATCTTTTCTCTTTCTTTTATGTCTTTTTGCTGCCGTTTATTTTATTTATAATAAACGTTTAATATTATTCTTTGTACTGGGGATCTACAACCGATTGCTATATAGAATCTCCGCTACATTAATAACACCACAGATAATAAAAATGTTTAAAACATCGAAAAAGTGCATTTCTGTTCCATAAAAAAGTATGTTTTTGTTGAATCATGAAATATTTTTTGGGTTTAACATTTTTTATTTTATCACAAGTTTATTATTTCCAAAATTTAATTAAGAATTTTGAAATTGATTAAATGAATTTTGACATAATTTCATTTTTCTCAAACATGCATTTAAAGGTTTTTTGGAATTTATAAATTAAAATATCGACGCAATGAATTTATAAAAATATTTCTCAACTGATTTCCGAACAAAAAGCACTTTTACATTGAAAATATAAATATTTTATCTGTTCTGAAAATTCTGATAACTTTTTTTTATTGCTGTTTTCGATTGTCATTTTTATATATGATTAATCATCGCCACCATTTTCAACAATATCTTTTTACAAAAGACACAAAAAAAGCAAGAAAATTTTTGTCGCCGCTTTTCTTTTTTATTCATTATTTTTTCGAAGTTCGGTGCGGCGGCCACAAAAAAGTATAGATTTGTGCAATAAACATTTTTTTAAACAAATATTTTGAACATTTTTGAATATTTTAAATATAAATTTTCACTCACAAAAACATTATATTTTACTTTATTTATCCGTTTTTTTAAAGATCACAGAATATCCAAAAACAAAATGTCTTTGGCTTCATTAATAAAAAGAATGCTTTTTTGAAATTTCTCAAAGAAAGAAACATCAGAATAAAAATGTGACAACAAAAGAAATAAAGAGAAAGAGAATTATTTCTTAAATTATCATAATTTTAATAATGTTTTTAATAAAAAGACACGAAATCTGTCTTCTTCACTTTTGATGACCGGTAGGGATGGGGGCGCGCCCGAGTTTTGCGCCCGGAACCAAAAATTGCTGACATACTGTATATTAACACAAAAAATTACAATACAATGTTATTTCTGCATAAAAAACGATAAAAAATGCTTTTTTAAGTAATTAACGTCATTTTTTATTTTTTAGTAGTAATAAATGTTAAAATACAGTACTTTTGTAAAACACTGGTAAAAAATTTCAAGTCATTTTAACACAAATAATTATATAATTTACTATTTAAAACACTTTTTTCACGTTTTTCAATTTTCTATTGTGTATTAATAATTTCAGTTTGAAAAAAAAAATTCTGAAAAATTTTTGTTTTGGGTTTTTTATTTTTGGTTCCGGGCGCAAAACTCGGGCGCGCCCAAGCGCAGATCCCCTTGCGCCCGGGCGCGCCCGGGCGCGCCACCCCCTATCATCCCTAATGACCGGTTTTTAAAGTTTATTATTTGATCTGGAAAACAAGCAAAATATTGTATAATAAATTTGGAAGAGTCTGTGAAAAAAAGGAGCAGTCTTAAATATTTTTGTCAGCGTTAAACATTTCTTTCTTTGTTTTATTTTTAGCCGCTTTTGTCGTTTTTTGCGGTTGTTTTTTCTTTTGCAGTTTTCACCAAAAAATATGAAATTTTTTTTTAAATTTTTTAATACTTGTTTTATGCATTTTTTTATTAATAGTTTAATGATAAGTCTCAAAAAAACCTTGAAAACTGGTAAACTTTTTTCAATCTGAGGTAGAAAAAAAGCAAACTTGGTAAAGACGCTAAATAAAGAAAGCGTTTCATAAAGTTTGAAACGAATGTAACATAGAAAAAAATTTTTACCAAAATTTCTCAATTTTACGAAATGGATAATAAAACCATGTTGACTAATATTTTTTCAATTTCCCACTGACTC
>CABFKP010039537.1:0-12805 GCA_901779475.1 Panagrolaimus davidi
AATTCTTCTAAAAATGAAATTTGAACTCAAAGAAAAATATAATGATTAAAAGCCATAAAATGATAAATAGTGAAACAAAGAAACAAAGAATTTGCACAAGCCTATTGTAAAAAGTTCAACAATCATTCAAATACTTCATCAAAAAGAGAAAAAAATTTTTTCGGTGCATTCTTCTTTGATAACAAAAATTTGGTGTACTGTTTTTGTTTATAGCTTTTATCAAAAAGAAATTTTTGTTCTTTTGAACTTGAGTGTTTTGCATATAAAATTGCAAAGGTTAAATTATTGAAAAGTTTTTTGAAACTTAGAAAATCAGTAAAAATTCAACAGTGTTTAGTTTGTTACTGGCATTGTTTATCAAATGAACAAAAATTTATTAGCATGGGAAAATGAGCAGCAACTTATCTTTAATTTTTACCATTCTTTTTGTCCCCACGTAAACGCCTTTTTTGAATTTTTGTATTTTGTTTTTGAAGGGACTTTGGTATATGGAGAATATTTTAACAAGCATTGTTTTAATTCTTCGGCAGTAAATTTTTTTATATCAGAAGCTTCGACAACATCCGCATTTTTTTGTTACATTAGTTCAATAGGTGTACAGCACAAGCAAACATAAAGTAGTATAAAAAGACAAAAGAAACAAAATTTTATCAATTGTATCCTTTATCTTCAAGGGCATGGTGTCTTCTTTTTTCTTAACTTTTTTGTTATGGGGTTTTGTTTCCTTTTACTGTATTGATGGTGCAACCGTTGCACAATGTACTGCAATAAACTTCAATTTGACAGTTTCATTAAACAAAGACCGTATATTTGCATATGGTGGTGATGTATCCGTTAAATCAACTGATTCATTTCATTCTTCTATAACATTATCAAATACTCGAACATGGTCATTAAATAATAGTTTATATTATCAAAACGGTGTCTTATATTTCAATGATATTCAATCATCATGGATTTTATGTCCTTTCATGAATAGTACTGAATGTAATTTAACTGTATTAGATGGTGCTTCACATTTTCACCTTCCAGCAATATTTAATGGAACTCAAGAGTACAAAGATATCATGGGATATCTTGTAATTGATCAAGGAACTATTGTTACAAATGATGGATTCTCTTTTGATCCGATATCAAAATCTTGCATGTTATTAACTGAATGTAAGTTTTTTATAACTTAAATTTTTATACTAGACTTAAATTGGAGGCTGTACTCATCCATATGTTTTTCAATACAATTATTGTTGTACAAATTTTACATATATAACCGTTCCGGATATGGATCCAAGTATGACATATCTATCACTCTTTACATTTGAACTTGTTTATTTCCTTTTTTAGAACCTTGTCTTGAATTTAAAGGTACAACAATGCTGGTAGATGCTAATGTTAATATTATTAGTTTACTTACAACCACATATGGCATAACTTCATCAGGATTAAATGTATCTTTAACAACAAATTTACTTCAACCCCCTTTCATTACAACAAATATATTTCCAAATTATGTTAACTATGATTGTACAAGCTCAATTTCATCAAGTTGTAATTTCATGTTAAGACGTGGACTTGCAGTTAATAGTCTCTACAATATGTTTATGCGCGGTAATACAGCTGAAGAAGGATATGGCGAAATATTTCTTTCTAATAAAATTATAAAAAGAAATGGAATATATGTAAAAGATGATTATACTCTCTTCACTCCAAATGATTCATGTTCAACTGTCACATCTCCGTTCATTGATGGCCTTCGAACATTAAATACACTTTGTTGCACCAAATTTCAAGGATCAACAGAAGAAATAAACAATAATGGGAAATTTGTTCAAAGCAAACGTAATTTAAGACGGCCAAAACCCACACCTTATCATGTAATGAATTAATTTTTAGACTATTTACAAATTATTTTTTTGCAAACAAAAAAACTTTATGTTAATTAATTAAATATATTTTTGTTTTCTGGAGTTATTGCACATGAGTAATAATGGGTAGATAATTACGTCAAAAAGGGGGGACCTATTTCTGCCCTATGCTCTTTTTCTTGCAAAACTATCCTTCTAAAAAAGGAAAAAAACATAATTTTTACTCTGTTTTCTTGAACCCATTCAAGATGAGAATATTTGTGAGCAAAAATAACACCATGTTATTTATTTGATAAAGCTAGTGATTTTTCATCTTCGTGCGAAAGGTGGTTGAACAATACAATTAAAATTTCAGAGGGGAGATCCATAAATTCTATCGCAAAGCAAAAATGTACAAAACTAATTAGCTAAGCAAACACTTATTTGAAGAATAAGTTTTACGATAAAAAGAGGAACAAAAAGACTACGATTGCATAATCTCTTTTAAGATGTAATATTTTTATTGGATAAAAAAACAGCCTTTTACGAAAAGCATATTCTTTTGTTTTTTTTTTGCTAAAAGATGCACGTCTGTTTTTTAAGTAAATTAAACACATATTTTTGCACCTCTGTTACTTAATCCGATGCGCATTTTTTTGGAGAGAATAAGAAAACATTTGTTTGGAAGACCTCATTTGCATAAAGTTTTCTCTTTGCTGCTTTGTTGTTTTTACACTACAATCTTTTATTTTTTATTGAATTTATTTTTGGTGAAATTTATTTTTCAAAAATGTTCAAAAAAGCCGACCGTCTTATTCAATCCCGTTTCATCATCATGTTTTCCTTATGTGCAGAGTGCCGCAATGAACAATTTAAGAAAGGTAATTATAATATTACTACAAATGCAGTAACAAACAAAACTACCGTATCCATAACTTTATGTCAAGACTGTGTAAAGCGAAATATTGGTGCTGGTGAAATCTTTGGTAAGTTTTTTACATTTTTTCCCCCTCAAAAACTTTTTTGCTTTTTCCAAATGCTTTTTCCCCCAGAGAAGGTTTTTATGTTTATCCTCTAAAAGATTTTTCCTTCTCTTTAGATACTCGTATACCTTTGGAAACCAATGATCTTTCCAAAACTTATTTTACCCCTGGTGAAATTGCAAGCTTAAAACAAAAATACAAACGATCATCTGGTTTCGAAAATCAATGCTCTATTCCTGATGAAAAAACAATACGGTCCCCTACAACTCCAAAACAACGCCATGTTCCTCGTGAATGCCTTCCAGCACCCCAGCAAAAGAAGGTTCGAAGAATCATTGAATCTGAAGATGAAGAAGATGCCTTTTAACTGAAACATCTCCATTTCCCCTTAAACTATTTAACTCGTTTTGTATATCATTTTTTAACTCACTGCATTCATTACTCTGTTTAAAATATCTATTATTTCAACATTTAATATTCCGTTTAATATTAAAAATATTCTCGAATGTTCTTTTTGATCCGTAATAAATAAAATATAGATATTTTTCGTTACCAATATTTTTCTCTAATTTGTTAAACTATTTATTGATGTAATTTGATTTCTTGCAGGATTTTTAATGCCCGGAATAAAATATATCCGATAAAAACTGATAAAACTTTGTCGAATCGTTTTTCTAAAAAATTAAAAACTAAAAATTCAAAAAAACCAGCAAATTTAACTGACGAAAGACAAAAAATCATAACTGCTGAAGAACAATAAAAAAATTGTCCAAACCAATTTTCTGTTGCAACAAATATATATTTGACTGCATTATTGATATCTTAAAAAACACAAATTTAAGAACAAAAAAAATTTTTAAATTGATTACTGTCGATGCCAATAGCAAGCCTAAGAATAACTGATCCTTCACTGATGCATAAAAATAATGTTGAAACAATTGATTGAATCAATAAATATGTTTCAAACTTTTGCTTTTTTGTCCAATTTTGACCCCGAATTTTTCGAGCAAGAGCAGTCGAAATTCCAAAAACTAATGAAATTATGCCATTTGCCAAATTTGAATATGAGACATTTGCTGCCCAAAAATCTATACACTCTTTTTGGTTATATTCTAACGGAATACAATGAATAAAAAGTCCGAGATATGGACTTGATAAAATAAACGGATAAAGTAATAACAAAATTATGATAATTTTGAAATTTAATTTTTTCCAAATTTTTCCATGTTTCTTATAAAAAAACATTCCGGTAAATCGATTTAAAGCTAAAACAGTATTCCATGGACCCATAAATCTCCACATATACCAATAAAAAATATTGTAAATTATTTGTACTGGCAAAGGTTGAATATATTTCTCAAAAAGGAAACAAATCTACAAATAATTAATTAAAAAAATCTTACAAATTTAGTTTTAAGAATTTCGCTTGGAATAAAAATTAAAGCTGGAATAATATTTACAAAATATCCAATTAATAGTAAAATGTAATATGGAGTAATAAATGTTGAATCTTTTTTAAATATTCGATAAATAAACATTATAAACCACAATAATTCTATTATAAGACCCGAATATAAAATTATTGTATTTAAAGAGCTGTAAATTGATTGGACAGTATTTAAAATATTGTTATCTTCTTCAACAGTCATATTTGACATCTAAAAAAAAGTTTAACGAAAAATTATAATTTAAAATATTTCTGTAGAAAAAACATGAGAAATTCAAACAGTTCAAGGGATTCTATTACATTATTTAGTAAATTTTAAAGCTGGCAACTCAAATAAAAATCAAAGCTGCTTTTATTTTTAATTTATTTTTTCTTGCAAATTTTCATAATTTCAAACATCATCGAAAAATATTTTTACATGTGAGACAGATGCAAAATTGTTTTTAAAAGCTTTATTGTTTGTCTAATTTATTCATTGAATTTTTAAATTGGCATAAAAGCTTTAATAGTTCATTTAAAATCAAAATATTTTTCAAATTTTTAAAAGATTCTTAGAACCAAGCCTTTCACACTTATAAAAAACATTAAAAACCCATAATTTGAAAGCATTTTTGAGATTTGTAAGATTTCAAATTTTATTAATCAAGTTTTTTAAGGATGCCTCAAAATTAATTTTCGCTATTTTATTATCATTTAATTTTGGTCCAAACCAAATTTTTTAAAGTTGTAAAAATTTTTGATGATGAAATGAAAATTTAAAAAAAATCAAATGATAGAATTTATTTTTTTTGGAAATAAAGGAAAAAAAAGCCTAAAAATGACGTTTGAAGCTAGAGGAGATATTTCAAAGTATTAAAATGTGCAACCGCAATCGTCAAACACCCAAAAAATAAACTGTTTCATTGTCAAATCTTTTCTTAAAAAAATACAATGTTCAATATTATGATGACTCTGTGAAGCCTTTGTAGTAGATTTAGAACTTATAACCTTATTATACATTCTTAGAAAATTTTGATCCAAAATCTATGTAATATGAGGTAACCTTCAAATTCAAATTTTTTAATCGTTGACTTTTCTTCTACCGTAAATCACTTCCAACTTTTTTCTAACAACTTTATAAATCATCAATTAACAAATGAAAATGTAGTGGTGTAATATCTTTACCTTTTGATCAAATTTAATTTCAGCACTTTCTCATCAATCACAACTAAATGTTATTACTTTTTTGGATACATAAAGAAAGCACTAAAAATATATTTGCAATGAAAAAAGTATAAGTCAAAGTTGAAAATTATATTTTTCGTTTTTTTAATAAATATTTATAATATAAAATTTAAGAAAAATTTCTAAGATTAAATATAACATTATTAGTTCATATTTTGTGAGGCCCTACTTTTACAGAGTATAAGAAATGAACCAAGTAAATTTTTAATGTTTGCTCAAAAGTTGACAAAAAAGCAACATGCGATAATTATTACAATAATTATGTAGTTTATCGTTTCTTACTTTTTTTAATAACTATTACGTGATAAAACTAGAAAAATGGCAACATTTTTAACGATGTTTTTGTTTAATAAAAACGTTGATCAAGTGATGAGAAATACTAAAACGAGGGGAGAAAGGTTGTTAATCAAAGATGGTGAAAAAAATTGTTGCAAAAATTACAGCAACAAGTTTTCTACTAAAAGGAATCATTTAAAGTTACTATTTTTCAGTTTTCGTATTTTGTACATAATTGAGTAATGTGGTTAATTCTTTTGATAATAATATTTAATCAAGCTTTTTTATAATATAGGGAAGTAAAAAAAATCAAATGATAGGTGACTAAATTCTTATAAAATTGAGGTGTTTTTTTTTTTTTATATAAGGATTCTTAAAAAAGAATCCTTATATAACAATATAACAAAATTTCATATTTTTATTGTGCTTTCGGTTTTAATACATCCAAATTTGATAAGTAAAATATTGATGATGATCTTTAGTCTCCTCATAAAAAATATTTCTGGTTTTTCTTATCATTCAACAAATTCGAAGTAATACTATTTCCTTGTTGTTATTCATAAAAGTTCAATAACAAAGTTGGGATGTTTTTCAATATAAATCATATGTTTCAACGTCATTCTTTTCCCATGATGATGATAAAAAATATCTTCCATTAAATCATGCTGTTTCAAACTATACTTCCAACTGATCAATATTAAAAAATTAAAATTTGATCAGTTTTTTTGTAACTTCTGGTCTCTCCTTTTTTACGTTACCCCAAAATCATTGATGAAATTTTGTATTTGAAGAATGTTGCATAAACCACGTGTGATAATTAATTACATTTTTATAAACTCATTTCTCTAAACTTCTTTTTTTGTTAATCTTTGATTTTTTTTCTTCCCCTATAAAAAGCAGCACCCGAAATGGCAAAAAACCTATTAAAGAGAAAAAAGATCTTACTTTTTTTTATAAATTGATAAATTTAATGATTAATTTTATTGACAGCTTTTTTCAAAACCTGTCGGACTGATAATTTTTTTCAAAAAAAATGTTTCATAGTTTTTGGTTTTTTTTCTTGCGCGGTTGTCTTTAATCGAATATTTATTATTTTTTGATGATTAAAAAATATTAAAGTTTTTTTTAGTTTAATAATAAAAAAACTTTTCAACGACAGACTGAAATAAAGATGGGAGTACAAGAAGTACCAACCAAAGAAGTCTATGATGAAACGGTCAGTGATTTTTGTACAATAATTATTTTTTGGTGTCTATGCAAGAAAAGAGCTCAAACTTTTTTCAGACATTTTTTGTGGCCATAAAAATGATTTTTTTTGCTGTTTTAAATTTCTTTAAGTTAACCTAAAAATTTTTCCCATACCTTTTGTTTTAAACTTTGATAGAGATAAATTGATAAGATGAGATATGAAAAGATCAAGATTAAAGGGGGGGATATCTCGTGCGCAAGTGCAATCTAAAATCTGATAAATGAGAAAAAATGGTTGTAAAAATTCTTTTTTTGCTTTGCCACAGATTTTTTTCATTTGTATTCAGTTTTTTGGTATAAGTTTATTTGTATATTTATTGTTGCTCCTTTTAAAAAAATGCGATCCAATCAAGTAATTTTTTTTGTTCGTCCAACATTTTTAGGCTAAATAGAAAATTTAAACATTTGGGGGAAAATAGAGATAGTAACATTTTTCTATAAAAATCGAAAAAAAACGTTACTATCTTTTTAGATTTTAAAAAATTTTAAAGATTTTTGTCCCAATTATAATTTTCGTTTTTACAGATGGAATCATTTGTTGCCGAAGTTTCAACCAATCCGGCTCATACCACCATCATTTTTACCTTGAAAGAAACTCCCGGTGCATTAGCTGAAACTCTTCGAATTTTTAAGGACAAAAAAGTCAATCTTTCCCATATTGAATCTCGTCCATCAAAAAACAAAGAAGGATGCTATGAAATTCTTGTTGAAGTTGATCAAAGTTCTGACAAAGATCGAGTAGAAGAAATTATAAGTTTATATAAGCGAAAAGCTGAAAACATTCATGTTCAAGATTTTAATACTCATGTTAAACAAAATAAAGGTACGCTGGATTTGTGTAACAATTTTTTAAATTTAATTTATTTTAGAAAGTGTTCCATGGTTTCCAATGAAAATGAAAGATATTGATCAATTTGCAAATCGAGTTTTAAGTTATGGCGCTGAACTTGATTCTGATCATCCTGGTTTTACTGATCCCATTTATCGGGAACGTAGAAAGCAATTTGCTGATATTGCTGCAAATTATCATATGTATGTTTTTAAAGCAAAAAATATCAGTGATAGTAACACTTATTTTAAAAATATCGTTAAACTTTTGTTACTATCATCGAAAATGATGGCACACAAAGAGCTGTCCTAAAAACAAAAACTCCTATTAATTTTGAAACAATTTTTAGTGGTGAACAAATCCCTCGTGTTGAATACAGCGAACAAGAAGTAACAACTTGGCGGACAATTTATAATGAACTTGTTAAACTTTATCCTACCCATGCCTGTGCCGAATTTAATTACATTTTTCCATTACTTCAACAAAATTGTGGATATAGCCCTGATAATATTCCACAACTTCAAGATGTTTCAGATTTTTTAAAAGGTTGTACCGGATTTACTTTGAGACCTGTTGCTGGATTATTAAGTTCAAGAGATTTCTTAGCTGGTCTTGCATTTAGAGTTTTTCATTCAACTCAATACATTCGACATCATTCAAAACCAATGTATACTCCAGAACCGTAAGTTTTTGGAGTTGAAGGAATAGTGATAGTAATTTGAAAAATAAAAAAAGCTAAAAAAGTGTTACTATCAAAACTGACAGTAACACTAAATTTCAAAAGATATCGAATTTGGATTACTTTCATTTTCGCAAAAAATTTTCAAATTTAAAATTTTTCAGAGATATTTGTCATGAATTACTTGGACATGCTCCACTTTTTGCTGATCCAGAATTTGCACAATTTAGTCAAGAGATTGGTTTAGCATCTTTAGGTGCTTCTGATAATATGATTGAACAATTAGCAACTGTATGTTCCACTTTTTTAAACTTTTAAATGTTAAAAAAACTTTTTTTAGTTATATTGGTTTACAGTTGAATATGGAATTTGCTTAGAAAATGGCTCAAAAAAAGCTTTTGGTGCTGGATTACTTTCATCTTTTGGTGAACTACAATATTGTTTAACGGATGAACCATCACATGAATTATTTGATCCTTCTGTTACATGTGTAACAAAATATCCAATTACATCATTTCAACCAAAATATTTTATTGCTGAATCTTTTGCAGATGCAAAAAATAAATTAATGTAAGTTATTGCTTTTTTAATTGCAAACTGTTTTTGGGCGTCATTGAATTTAACAAACGGAAGGGTACATTCAAAAACGGAAACTACGTGCAAAAAAAAGATGGAAAAATTTTTTTTGAAAAAAGACTAAAAAATGAAATAAAAATTATTTGTTAAACAAAGAAAGATGTTACTGCAGGGGTTGTATTTCTCTCATTTAAAAGCAATAAGGAAGAAAAATTTTTTATGTTTTTAAAACAAAAATAAATTCTAAAAAATCAAAAAATCAAATAAAACAAATAAAACAAATAAATGATTAATATCTATAAAAAAACAATTTTAATTTTTCTCCACTTTTCAGGACATGGACATCAACAATAAATCGGCCATTCCAAGTTCGATATAATCCATATACGCAAAGGGTTGAAATGCTTGATACAATGCCATCCGTTCAATGCCTTGTTCGAGATATTAAATCACAAATTTTTACCCTTGAAGAAGCACTTGGAAAACTTAAAGTTAATATGTAAAACAAAAGCAATTATATTATTTTTTATTTTATATTATATTTTTTAACCAGTAAATAAATGAATAGTTTTTAAGAATTGAAAAATATGTTTAAGCAAACAAAAATTTATAAAAGTTTAAATTTTATAAAAATACTTGAAAGTTATGAGTTGAGAGTTTGTAATTTAAGATATATCGTTTTGCAAAAAAGAGCTGCTTAATTACATGCCTTTGTTTTTATGAACAACATTGCTCTTGTATGTTTTCGGTTGCACGCTCCAAATTTTTGAAACAAATGATTTTTTCTCCAGAGTTTCTGAAAAAAAAATGTTTTAAAATTGACATTTTAAGCTTTTTTTTAAATGACACATATTTCCAGTGACTTTTGCTCAAAATTTATTGCTAAACTTTTGTGGCATTTTCTAAAATTAACATTTTCGATGGCAGGAAATACCAACTTTTGAAAATTTAGTCATTGTTTTAAATGATTGAATCATAATTTAAAGAAAGAAATACAGAAAGAATATTTAAAGTTAGTGAATTGCTTCTAAAATTTGTATTTTTAAATTGGTTTAACTTCAATTTGTAAAAAAATGATGAAATTGACAGTTGTTGTTCTTTTTGGGTTAATTGGTGTTGTAATTGCCTTACATGGTACTGGTGCATATGGTAATAATGGTGGATATGGAAATGGTGGATATGGAAATGGTGGTGGTAGACCTGGAAAAGACAGCAGCAGCAGTAGTGAAAGCGAAGAAAAAGGAAAAAAATGCAAATTAAGTAAGTTTATAAAAAACACTTATCCTTTTATAACATCCCATTTAGCTTGCACAAACAATGTTATAATTCCTGTTATTCTTGATCGAGTACCAACACTTCATGATTGCAATTCTGGAAATGCCTTAGGTAATGCACTTCAATGTAATTCATGTTGTCAAGGTTGGGGTCTTCAAAGAGGTCTTGAAAAGGTAAGATTTTAAATTTGCAGAAAAAAGATAAAACTACTCTTTAATTTTTAGGATGATGTCATTAGTCATGTTGATGGCGAAGATGCTGAAGATCTTAAATGTATCTGCTGTGAAAATAAATGTCGTTAAACACAAATTTCAAAAAACATGAAAAGCTAATTTTTAATATCCGTATATAATCCTGCTTTTTTAATATTTACCTTTGCTTAAATAAAATTCAATAAAACGTTTATAATTGTTTCAAAAATACACACAGTAATAATTTAGAAAAAATATGAATTTACCAAATTAAAAACTTCGAGCAACAATGGCTCGTAGAAGTAAATATTTTGTTGAATTTCAATTTTTTAAACAATTTCATAAAATATAACCGATATGGTTTTATGCATAGAATTGTCAAAAGTGTATCATACAACTCATTACAATTAAAAATTATCAAGAAATAATACGGATGATATGATGGTTGTGATACTTGAGAAAAAATGAATACTATTAAAATTGCTGGACAACCGATCAAAATAAAGATGCCCAAAAATTGGAGATATGCCATTTGAAGAAGAATTTAAATTTACAAAAATTGTAATAAAAAACTTTAAAAGCTCTTAAAATATATCACTTTTATAAGCTCCATCAAATTTTATGAAATTTGCAGCAATGTATGCTGTAGCAATTATATTGCATTTACAAACAGCTTTTTATAAAATTGTGTGAAAAAAATCTCACAAGTTTTTTCTCCAATAATCCACTTTTTATATTTTTTTTAGAAAAAACTGGGAAGTAAAATTAGCATGCTCAAATTTTGGTTGTTTAAAAAACGTTATCGAAAAATGTAGACTGTAAACTGCATTTTTTAATTTCAAACTTTAAAATTAATTTTCAAAACAAATTAAAAAAAGGAAATAATTATAATTGCTTTATGGTTTTAACTTGAAAATTAATGACTAACTGATATTCATTTATTAGCGCAAATTCAAAGAAGAAACAAAAAAGAAAAAATTGTTGAAACTTTTAACACATAAATCAGTATTCAAACGACAAAGGTTTAATTCTTTTTACACAATTCACAAAACAAATTTGAATAATCAAAATAATAATACAATTTCACAACATTCATTGCATCAAAA
The DNA here is from genome assembly GCA_901779475.1 of Panagrolaimus davidi. Lineage (NCBI taxonomy): Eukaryota > Metazoa > Nematoda > Chromadorea > Rhabditida > Panagrolaimidae > Panagrolaimus > Panagrolaimus davidi. The sequence goes on from CABFKP010039537.1 coordinate 11,676, forward strand.
GATCTGTAAAATTTGAATTCCAAATTATAATGGTTTTCATTGCTTGAATAAATGATCCCAGTTTGATTTAATTGATACAAAAACCAATCTTCTGATTCTTTACAAATATATGTCAACTTTAAATTTTCGTTTTCTCGAAAAAGGTTTAGTAAATGTTGATAATAAACAAAGTTGTAAAAATCAGATTCATTCGTTGAATCATGGGAACAAATATGTTTAATATTAACATTTCTTTTTGCAATTGATAAATCTGTTATCCAAAGTAAAGGAAGATTTATGTTATCGAAGATATATTCTGTGCAGTACGGAAAAGCATTTAAGAAATTTAAAAATGATAAATCTTTGTCAAATTTGCATTTAGAAAGATGTATTTTATCTGGATCACCTCTTGAAAGAATTTTTAAATCCATTTTTGAAATACACCGATTAATTAAGTAAAAACTTTTCAAATTGAATATTACATTTTTTCTTTCTTCGATTAATTTAAGGTCATCTTCTTTTGTAAATAAAGCATGTCCGTTATATATAATATTTGAAGATTTATCAAGATATACAATTTTCAAGCTATAATCAAATTTTTGTCTTTTAAAAAAATATTTACAAGTCATTTGTAGTTTCATTTTAATGAGATTGTTAGAAAGAGTAAAAAGCCGATCCATAATTGGATAATCAAGTTTCATCAAATCTTTGCCTTCTCCAAATGAAGAACCGTATCGAGCAAAAAATTGTTAAATGTCTTTTTGTGATAAAAAATTTGCATATAAAGATATACCCCGTTTTGGACAAAAGCAATATGATGTTCTTGAAAACATATTCCACAAATTGTATTACATTTACAATGGTTTAAATTATCAAATTTTTTACAGAGACAATATTTAAAGTTATGGTTAATTGTAGAATATCGACTTTGAAGAGTTGGAAAAATATCACAATTTTCAGAAAAATGTTTAAAACTTCGACAATAATAGCATGCCATAATTAAAGACAGAATATAAAGTTTTTTATGCACAAGTAAAGATAAGCTTATCAAAAACCTTATAAGGTTTTTGCTCCTGTTGCTTTGGATGTGAGTGCGCAGACTCCCAAAAAATGCTGATGCCATTCATTAAATTATTGATTTTGCCATTCTC
>CABFKP010039547.1:0-12793 GCA_901779475.1 Panagrolaimus davidi
GTTCCTCATTTTAATAAAATAATAAAAAAATAAAAAAAGCAAGTTCAAAAAAGGACCCCCAATCCTCCCCAAAATCGAGGTACCTGACGTACTTTTTTTCTTGCGTGCAACTACTGAACATTTGGACATTACTAAACACTATATTGAGTAATAAGATGTTATTACAAAAGTAGCGGTTAACTAAAAATAGAACAAAAATATTTTTTTTGAAAATCATCAAAATAATAAATATTTACAAGTAACAATTTAAGTGTTGGTAGAGAAAATAAGACTAATTTTTCAAATAAACAAAAATCACATGAAACGTTAGCTTAAAATCAAATGTACAATTTATTTTTTGCTCAACATTTTTTTCAAACATGAATCCAATTGCACCCACACAACCGCTCATTCTACCCACAGTACATACTCACTATTTTTATGCAAATTTGTGAATGAAATCAAAAAAGTGAGGGCGCAACGGAAAAAGTGCCCACAATTTTTTTTTAATCAAAAAGGAATTCGTTATTGACGAAATTTTTATATATAATCTTTTTTAAATCAGTTAAGTGACACATTATTTATCAGTAAAGATGATAAGAAGTAAACAATTCTGAATCATTTTTTCAACTTTTTGCAGGCACTTTAAAAGCAATGTTTTAACTTTTAGAAACATTTTTCTATTCGTGGTGTCACAACTTTATATAATTTTTATTGAAAGAAATTTTTCAATTAATAAATTTTGTCAATGGAGAAAAATATGCCAAATTTAATAAATCCGATCACGTATGTGAAATCCGTGACTACTACTCTAATATATATGCATCAAAGCCTGTTGAATATTATAAAACTTAAAAATAAAAACTTTTGATAAAAAAAACTTGTTTTTTGTAACATTGAATTAATTAATTGCAACAGTATCCTTTTTTTGACGTTGTAGCTTTCCCAAAACTCGGAGAACAAATTAAAAACTTTTTAATTTCCTTGTTTTTTAAATTAACGGTTTTTTGGTTGTGTAATAAATTGTATTTAACACGGAAATTAATCTACATATATATTTAAATCCATGACTAACAAAGTCTAATACGTTTTAATAAAAGTTTTTCACGGTGTTTACAAAATTATGTTTTTGTTTTTCACTAAGTTTAATTAATACGAAGTACAAATTAAAAACTTTTAATTAAAAATTACAACGGTTACACTACTTAAAAGTTTTTCTTTTTTTTAATTAATTCATTTATAAACAAAAAATTTTGATTTTAACTTAATAACATTATTATTACATTAAAAATGCCGGTGGCAGTGACTTCAATGGTATTATATTGTTTTGAAATAATTTTTTATACATTTCATTTATCGGTGCTTATTTTAATGATTTCTCAACGAAAAACTGTTTTTAAAGGGCCGTATTTCAATATTTTTAGGACTGTTTTAGCAGCGGATTTGATTTGTTTTGCTTGTGTAAGTTTAAAATTTTTTTTGACAGATAAAATTTTGATAATTTCAGCAAACAATTACCCAAAAACTTCCATTAATCCCACTTTTTATTGATTTTTACAAAAGCAGTGTTTACATGGTTCTTATCACCTATGATGTTTTAAGTTGCGTATATATGATGCAATTTTTTGGACATTTATTTTTGGCATTAAATCGGTTTACGTTAATTTGGTTCCCATTAAAACATAATAAAATTTGGGAAAAACAATGGTATACAATAGTAATATTTTTATTTGCATTTATGAATGTTTCATGGAGAATTCATGAAATACTTTTTTATAACTTTGTCGAAGATGGAAGTTTTACTGTAAATTTTGTAAATAGTCATGTTGCACCAACAAATTTGATCACTACTACTGTGTTGTATTTATCGTCGACATTCTTTGCAGGAATTTTAAATTTTTTTGCTTTTTTAAAATTTTTGTTACATAAACAAAATAATGGTTCTTTGAATATAAATGAAAAACATTTGTTACGTAAGTAATTGGGATAATTTGTGGAAATAAAATGCCATGAACCGGAAAAAATTTTTGTACCGAAGCATAAAAACTTCCATTTTGGTTTTTTGACCTTTATTCAATTTATAACTTACCGTAGAGGTCGGCAACTTGATATCGAGTTAAGCTCCCATATTTTGCATAAATACTCGTCTAGTATAGAGAAACATTTTAGAAAAATATTAGCTGCGGAATCCTCATACTGGTGATTTAACAGCTGCACAAAGATGCTCACAATACCTCCAACATCAAAAGTCGATTTTACTGAGTTTCAATTTTTTGGCATAATTCGACTGATATATAGGTTTTTGACATCGCTGAACACGATAAAATACTTTTCAAGTGGTCTTTCCTTGCTAAATTTCGAAATACAGGGTTTCAAACTTTGTCAGTTTTTGTATACATTATTCTAAATTCTTCATACATTAAATCTCGAAATTTAGCAAGAAAAGATCACTTGAAAAGTATTTTTTCGTGTTCAGCGATTTCAAAAACTTATAATTCACTCGAATTATGCCAAAAAATTGAAACCCAGTAAAATCGACTTTTGATGTTGGAGGTATTGTGAGCATCTTTGTGCAGCTGTTAAATCACCAGTATGAGGATTCCGCAGCTAATATTTTTCCTAAATCTTTCCCTATACTAGACGAGTATTTATGCAAAATATCGGAGCTTAACTCGATATCAAGTTGCCGACCTCTACGGTTAGCCTTTTCCTCTCAAACATAAAAACTAAGATTAAAAAAGGCAAACACTCTTTTACGAAATCTGAAAAAAGGTAATTAAAAATTTTTTAGTTGTTTCACTCGCAATTTTTACAACGCAGTTTCTACGAGTTTCTTATAACATTGGAAATCTGCTGTTTAAATCAAGTCCAATTGCATCATTTTTATCTTCCATTTTACCGCTATTAATTGATATATTCGCATGGAGTGGAAGTATTTCATTGATGTTTTTAAGGTTAAAGATTATTTTTTTGCTTTTACAAAAAAATAACAATATTTTTTAGCTCCTCTACTCGAAAAGCATATAAATCGTATTATTTATGCAAATCAAATATCCAAAAACACAGTACTGGAAATTTTACTGTAATGTATCCATCAACAAAACCATAAAGATTTTTAAAATTATATGTTTAATCACTTTGCCGAGATTAAGCTTTTGAGGTTTTGGAAAAATTTATTAGCATCTTTATTAGTTTCTTAAAAAGTGAGTTAAAACTCACTGTTAAATATTTGATTAAATCCATTTTCAAACCCTTTGTTGGTTTTTAATATTTCATCACAGATGTTTGCATTTAAAACTACTATTTTTTGAAAAATTCATTGAAACACTTTTATGTTAACAGAATTTAAAAATATATTTTTTCTTTGTTCTGCAGAAGTAAGCTTTTTTTACAATAATCGTTGGGTTTTATGTTTTACACAAATAAAAATTATTGAACAAAGATAGTCAGCAATTTGTTTTTGACAAATTTTTTTTCAACAATATTAAAAGTATATAACCGAGAAAAATTGATAAGAATCATTAACCGACGTACTTCTAGAATGTATAACAATATGATGAAATGTAACTAATAAATTTAATTGCTTTGGAAAAAATAATATGTTTTTATATGGAAGTTAAAGCAAGGGTGAAAGCAAGACAGGTACTAACATTCAAACAGCAAAAAAGTTCTGTTGGTCGTAAAAAACTTTTTTAACTTTACATCTCAAACTTTATTTTTTTGATATTGATGTAACATTTGATAATATTGGTACATCGTTATGGGATGGTTTTGTTGATGATGGAACATTTAATTCTTTTGATGGCAGCTTGTTTAGTCTTGAAAATGCTTGTAACATTATTTCATATCCCAATGAACTACGGACGCAATGTTGTGCGTCGTTCATTCCAGCCCCAAAAGTACTTCCAATAATCCAAAATGCAAAAATTTTAGAAGTCGATGGTCAATTTTAAATGTTGATGATAATTATAGCATTTTTGCTACATCTGTTGTAAATTATACTTTAGAAGATAACCAAGTGTATGCCAATGGTGATTTCAATGGCCCTGCAAATTCTTCATGCTATTACAGCTTTAATGATTAGGGAAAACCAGTTATGTAAGTATTAAAAAAAAGTCTTGCTTTTACACATCAAATTGAAAGTGAATAAATCATTCTTATTTTTGGTCAGATGTCTGGCAAAGTGCTTTTGTTGGCATTCGAAAAACCGCCAAATTTAACAATCTCTTGCTAAAAATTTTTATGTTTTTCTCGGAAAATTTTCACAAACTTTTACAAAACTTTACGAAAAAAACAAACTTATCTTTTTTTTGGTGATTTTTTATCGGATTTTTAACCACGCTATAAGTTCGTTTTTTTCGTGAAGTTTTATATAAAAGTTTGTGAAAAGTTTTTTTTATCCGAGAAAAACATAAAAATTTTTAGCAAGAGATTTTTAAATTTGGCGGTTTTTCGAATGCCAACAAAANCCAACAAAATCACTTGACAGACATCTGTCCAAAAAAAAGAACCTTCATTTCGATGTGTTTAAGGTTACAAGTCTAATTTTTTGTAAAATTTAAGTATACCCTAAAAATGCGTCAATTAATATATCCGGTTTAAAATTTTTAGTAACAGTGGTTCAACGTTTTCACTCGATGTTCCATTACCTTTGGGTGATAGCAAATTTATTGTTTTTGTTTCTATTGACATCCAAAACCTTAACATTGGTCGGTTTATTATTCGTGATGGTCAAACTTTAATGAAGGAAGGTGTTGCATATACTCCCCAAAATAATTGTGTATATTTTAATCAACCGTACAGTCAAAATCAAGTTTCACACAGTGAATTTTGTTGTCAAACATTTGAAAGCATATAATTTTCCGAAATTATTTTCGTTGCAAAATTTCATTAGAAGATCAAAATTTTTGAGACCCCAAATTTTTTTTATTAATTTTTTAACTATAATTGTGCATTTGAATTTACATCCTAAAATTCACATGTGCAACTTTTTTATTTAATTTTTTAAAATTTTGCTTCAAATTTATAGTTTTTACTTTCCTGTCTTAAATGAACAAAAATTGTATTTTAAGCATTTATATTATATGTTGAAAAATTAAAAATAATTAATAAAGTTTTTTAAAAGTGGTTGAAAAAATTGTTATAAAACTTTGTATCTTTCTTTATATGTTAATTGGACAAATTAAAATGAATCTGAAGTTTGCATTAAAATAATAAAATTGCAATTACAATTAGAAAAAAAAAATATCATGAGGTGGCAAAAAATTTCAAACACCATTTTCACAAGATTTTTTCTTAAAATTAAAAAAATTTTATAAAAAACAGTCATACGTTTTTATTGTCTTAGAATTTTATCAAAAAAATTTTTAAAAATGCCACCATTGACAGTAACGTCGATGACAGTATATTTTGTTGAATTAATCTTTTATTCATTTCATTTATCAATGCTAATTTTAATGATTATTGAAAGAAAAAAACAGTTTAAAGGACCGTTTTTTAATATTTTTCGGATTGTTTTGATAGCTGACATGATTTGTTATATCGATGTAAGTTGTTATAATTTCTAGTTTAAAAAAAATATGAGAAAATCTAAAATCAGTAAATGTAGTCCGGTCAAAAATTGAATGACAATAGTGTCAACGGAATTTAAGCAAAAGAATTTCACCCAAAAAGTGTTGATAAAAGATTTCAATCTTTGATTTCTTTTTTTTCATTGTCCCACATTATTTACGTCAGCCAAAAGTACTTTTCAGGGTAGCACTTTTATTTCATAGTAAGCAATTGCATGTTTTGATTTAATTTTCTTACGTCTTTGACTTGCAGCATATAAATTTGTAGTTACGTAAATTTTTATCTTTTTGACAAAAAGGAACAAAAAAATATGAATTTTTGTAGAATTTTAGTTACATTTTTAATGACAATAAAAACTTTTGCAATTTTTTTTCTTAAACGCTTTTTAGCATATATTCATAAATGATATAACAAACTTTGACCAATTTCAATGCAATTAAATTTATTGGTACAATTCACGTTTACCCCACCCCCCAAAAATTTGCATAAAAATATTGAGTTTTGTAATGTGATTTTAAAAGGGTGGGGCGAATGAGCGGTTGTGTGGTTGCTTTTGTAAATGAATTTTTGGTGGGGTGGGGTAAACGACAAAAGTACCAATTTATTCAATAAAAGCATTTATGTAACATGGAAATAAGTGCGAAACCTCAAAAATAAGTACTTAAATTTAATTTTTTGTAATATCATTTATTTTATTAGATTAACACGAATGTAAAACAAAAACTAAGTACTTTAGTAAAACTTTTTAATATACTTTTTTATTAGATAAAAACAAAACATAAAAAAAAACAATTAAAGTACCAAAAAATATTCCCACTCAAATGTGATTCAAAGCAATGTGAATTTTATTGATCGCTCTCTTCCCTGATCCTGGCAATTGATATGCTTTTGCAAAAGCTTTTGAATAAAGATATGCACAAATTGTAATATTTAATGATGCAAAAGTTGGATCAAAAGGGCCAATGATTTCATTTAATTTAACGTTAAAAGCCTGAAAGAAAAGCTATAGAAATTCTTGTAAAATTATACTGTCAAATTTTTCTCGGGCTTTTGAAATTTTTGACGTCTGGATCATGTTATATCAAAAATTGCTTAAAGAGTTTTTCATACTGTGATTTTACCCTACTGTAATTACAACAATTTTACTCCACTTGTACATAGTAATATTGGGACGTGTTTAGCTATGCACCACCCAACGTGGAGAACAATGTTTGATGTTTTGTTGGCTAAAGTTTGAAGACGAGACCTCTCCAAATTAAACACCTCCCGAAAAAATATTATCTGTTCATGGCCTTGGGTCATCCTCTTTTTCTAGATTTGTTTAACAAGGGAACCGTCAGACATGATTATGGAATTTTTTAAAAATAGGTATTCCATTGTATTCCCCGTATATTCAAACCTATTGATGAAAATCTTCAACCATGGGCACTTTTCTATTTTTCGTATATAATATATATGGCGTTGATCGCCTGGGGTCTGTTTCATAAAAAAATCTTCCATGTGACTTTTTTTTAGTCGCATTTCGTGACGGTAATTTTTGAGGAAAGAAAGAAAAATTTTTTAACAAAAAAACATCAACAGAAAAACAACAATTCCCACCGCTAAATGCGACTAAAAAAAAGTCGCATGGAAGATTTTTTTATGAAGCAGACCCCAGGCGATCAACTCAATATGTAGCATATATGAAAAATAGAAAAGTGCACATGGTGGAAGATTTTCATCAATATGTTTGAATATACGGGGAATACAATGGAATACCTATTTTTCAAAAAAGGCCATAATCATGTCTGACGGTTCCCTTGTAAGTTATTCTCTGAATATCTTTAAAAATTGATTTTTTTTAAAAAGATTACTTCTCATCGAAAAAAAGTAGTACGTTCTATACGTCACAAATGACTAACAAATATTAAAAATTCTCCAGTGATTATCGGTATACAATAAAAAGCATAGGCTACATTATACGTTCCCCAGTGAACCATTTTTCTTTCGAGTCTTTAAAATTTACATCGCATCCCGTTGAGATTTTGGAAAAGGCAAGCCATATCACTGTTTTTTCTTTCTGTTAAAACAAAAGTACTTACATAATAAAGAAACAATGCCAAACACGTGGGAATAATTTCAAAAATACTCGACGATAAAATTATCATTAAAATTGTTTTACAAATTCGTTTGTTTTTGGAATTGTTTGGATTTAATTTGGTTTTTAACAAAATATATAAAATAACTCCAACAAAAATATTCGAAGCAAATGTAATAATTTTTGTTGGAAATGTTTTGTGTTCGTGTAATTTTGATAAAAAGCATGAAAATATCAAACACGTTGTTTTACTTTCATTTGGCATAACAGAAAGTAAATGATTAAATGAAAAGAATACAACAAGGTATAAAAGCAATCCAAAAATTATTCCATAACTGTAATAAATTTGAAATTTTGTTGTGTATTTTAGTGGAAAATATAAAAAAGCACATCGATCAATTCCAAGAAAAATTTCTAAAACTGCTCCAATATATCCAAGGATATAAATAATTAATCCAAGCCAATAAAGAATTTTTCCATTATATTCATTTTCGTATGGTCTCCAAAAAATAATTAAATACCATCGATTTATAAGTGATGAAATTCCCCATATTATTATAAAAATAAAATAAAAATATAAAACTGGTGAAAAATGAACAAAGTTTTTTTTAAATCGAATGTAAAAAATTATTGTAAAAGTAAATTTCAGCGAAAAAAATGCTAAAATTATACATAAAATATGATGAAATAATACAATAAATGGATAATAATCCATATTTTTTGGCAAAAATACAGTATTTTATTTTTTGAAAAAATTTTTTTAAAAACAAAAATATTTTGAAAAACACCCTTTTTTTCGCTCGTAAATGCCAATTTTTAAAATGCTGACACGTAGTTTAGAAACTACACAGTAAACAAAATTTCTTTAACCAATTTTCTCCCAAAAGAATTAAATCTGAGCAATTATAAAAGTAGTACTTAACCTTTATTTAATTTTCCTTTAATATTAGTTTATACCAAAAAAATGGTAGAAAGCACTTTATAAGCAATTACAAAAGTAGTACTTAAACTCTATTTAATTTTTCAATAATATCAGTGTGTACCAAGAAAATGGTAGGAACATAAGCTTTTAATTTCATAATAAAAAAATATGTTTTGAACTTTTTGTCTGTTGTGGTATCAAAATTTTAAATATTTTACTCTTTATTTTTTAGAAATATGTAATTTTTATTTTTTTATTCGTTTTGCAATAAAAAAAATTTTTTTATTTTCTAAATCCGCTGCAAAATAAAAGTTTTTTAATTTCAATAATAAAAACAAGTAAAAAAACAATAAAAATTAATAGTAGCGGAAAATCATTTATTCTGCAAATAATTTTCTGCTCAAATTGCTACGAAATAAAAACTTTCGTTTTTTATAAAACAAAGTTTTTTTAATGTTTTTGAATCAGAACACTTTATTATTTCACAGTCATTTGCACTTTTTAAAAAAAAATAAAAATAATTTTTTGTTTATATAAAAAAATAACAAAATTTTTTAGCTCCTCTAATCGAAAAGCATATAAATTGTATTATTTATGCAAATCAAATATCCAAAAACACAGCACAACAAATTTTACTGTAATATATCCAACAACAAAACCGTAAAGATTTTTAAAATTATATGTTTAATCGCTTTGCGAAAATTAAGTTTTTGAGGTTTTCGAAAAAATTTATTTTAATCTTTATTAGTTTCTTAAAAAGGAGTTGAAACTCACTGATAAATATTTGAATTAATCCATTTTCAAAACCTTTTTTAATATTTTATCACAGATTTTTGCATTTAAAACTACTATTTTTGAAAAATTCGTTGAAATACATTTATAAACACCTTTATATAAAGCAAGACGAATATAAATCAAAGAAACTAAAGTTTTAACAAAATTTTTTAATACACAATTATTTTTGTTCCAAAATTTCATTAAAAGGTCAAAATTTTTTTATTAATTTCTTAAATATAATTATGCATTTGAATTTACATCCTAAAATTCACATGTGTAACTTTTTCATTTAATTTTTTTTTAAATTTTGCTTCAAATTTGTCGTTTTTGCTTTCCTGTCTTAAATGAACAAAGATTGTATTTTAAGCATTTGTATTATATGTTGAGAAATTAAAAATAATTAATTAAGTTTTTTTAAAGTGCTTGAAAAAATTGTAATAAAACTTTGTATCTTTTTTTATATATTAATTGGACAAATTTAAATGAATCTGAAGTATGCATTTAAATAATAAAATTGCAATTACAGTTAGAAAAAAAATATCATGAGGTGGCAAAAAATGTCAAACACCATTTTCACAAGGTTTTTTAAGAAAATATAATAGAAACACGAGATAAAAAACAGTCGTAAAAGTTTTTATTGTCTGAGAATTTTGTCAAAAAAATTGTTGAAAATGCCACCATTGACAGTAACGTCGATGACAGTATATTTTGTTGAATTAATCTTTTATTCATTTCATTTATCAATGCTAATTTTGATGGTTGTTAAAAGAAAAAAACAGTTTAAAGGACCGTTTTTTAATATTTTTCGAATTGTCTTGATAGCTGACATGATTTGTTATATCGATGTAAGTTGTTATAATTTTTAGTTTACAAAAAACATGAAAAAATTTAAAATTTATTATATTGTTTTTTTGCTACAATTTAGCAGAGGGTCTACGAGAGGATTAAAATCGAGCTTCACACAATTTTTTTTTTAATTTTTAAATTTTAAAGTTTCATTCGTTTTTTGGACGCCTTCTCTTACCTCTCGATAGCGCAAGGGTTAGGACAGAAGACGGTGACGCACCATAGGTAATACTCAATACCGCGGTTCAACCCCCTCGGGGGCAAAACTTTTTTAAAAAATAATAGCCAGACATTTTTTTAAAAATTAGACAGAAATTTTATTGTTTGTTATGTACATTTTTTGTACTTTTCTTATGGAAATGTTTAAAACGTTATGCAAATCATTGCCTATTATTAATACAACATTCATTTATAAAAGGCATTTTTGTTTTGCATCACTTTCAAAAAAGTTATAGTTATTTCTTTAAAAATTCAATAGCAAAAACGCCAAAAAAATACTAAATATATGGGAGGGATATCGACAACGTTATCCAAGACAAAAATTACGTGTTACTTTTTTTTATTCAAATTGTGTTTTTGGGAACATTTTCTAGGTTAAAACCTGAAAATTTTATACTTTGAAAGTTTTAACAAGAAAGTTGTGCTTCCCTAAATTTTCGAAAAGGCACTTTTGCGCCGCTAATTTTTAACCAAATATCTTTTTTGTAATTTTTAAAATTTTAAAATAATAAAACTTTTTAGACTGCAATAACTCAAAAGCTCACATTTATTCCTTTCTTAACCGATTTGTTAAAAGACGGCATTTATTATGTTACTATTACTTTCAACATTCTAACCTACGTTGGTGCAATGCAATTCTTTGGGCATTTATTTCTTGCTTTAAATCGTTTTACAATAATTTGGTGCCCATTAAAACACGAAAAAATTTGGAGACAACAATGGTATACTGTACTTTTAATAATTTTACCATTCATTTTTATACTTTCTTGGAGAATTCATGAACCCTTAATTTATAATAATTCATTTGCAAGTTTTGTAAATAGTTATGTAACTCCAATAAATTACACTATTTCAACAGTAATATATTTGTCGACAACATTTTTGGCGGGATTTTTAAATTTTTTGGCATTCTTAAAATTTTTGGTGCGAAAGCAAAATAAAAGTGATTTAAATGTTAATGAAAAAAATTTACTGTGTAAGTTAAATTTTCGAAAACTGAGAAAAAATTTTTTGAATTTTTTAATTTTAGTTGTTTCGTTAGTTTGTTTTATTTCGCAACTTTTGCGAGCCTCTTACAACGTTGGACGACTTTTTGATGGAGGAAATACTCAAGCTGTTGCATTTTTAACTTCAGCTTTACCATATTTAAATGATATTTTTGCATGGAGTGGAAGCATTTCACTTATGTTTTTAAGGTTTGAATAAAAAACTTGTATTTATAAACATTACTCATATTTTTATAGTTTATCAACTCGAAAAGCGTACAAATCTTTTTATTTTTGTTCAGCAAAAGACCAAATAAATACAACAACTTCAACAACAACGAAAATGTATCCAAAAGCTACAAAATTTCAGCGAAATATGGAAAAATAAAACAATATTTTTGCAATTTGTTCGATTATTTTGCGTATTTACGTCAACAACGTTTTCCTCAGATACGTTATGAACATCAACAATTTATTCAAAATCCATATGTTTATCCACAAAATTTTAATAATTTTAATGTTCTACAATCATTTTTTAATCAATCATTTGTCCAACAACAACCACAAATTAATCAAGAATTCTTCCCACAAAATTTCAATATGTCTCTTCCTCTTTATTATAATCAACAACAGCATTTTACTTATCAACAAACACTCCTTCTTAAATAATTGGTTATGTTTTTTTTACTGTTTTACATTGTTCATTAATGTCATTGTTTTGTATAATGTTGCTTTAGTTTTTTTGCTTTAATCATTTGCAAAAAACTAATTACATTACTGTGTTGCTTTAATCATAAGGCTTTTTTCCTTCTTTTTTTCAATTATTGACTTTTTTTGCAAAATCTATAAATGCCTTAAGAGGAACAAAAAGGGAAGAAAAAAATTGCGTGTTTGTCTCACTGAATGGCTTATTTGTTTCCAGGCTTTTCACTTTCCAGCGAGCCGTTTGTCCCTCTTTACAACCGAGACACACAGCCAGCTGCCAACTGCCATTCAACATTTTATCTGTGACAAAACATTTTTTTGCTGAATAATTTTTCAGCTAAAAGAACTATAATCTTTTGAATATTTGGGACATGTTTAAAATGGATAACTCTAACCCTACTATGATGCAAATGTTTTTCTTAGTAGGGTCTTTAAAGGGATAAATTTACACGAACCAATAAAAAATTTTTCGACATTTTATGAAAGAATTTTTAAAATCGTGATGTTGCAACATCGAAACGCTACTAAAATATGGAAATTGGAATGTATATCAAAACTATACATTAATCAAACAGTGTCTCAGCAAAACAAAATTTGTCATTTCCGAAAACGATATTTGTTTGCACAATATTTTCTTCAAAGTATATTAAAACACTATGTTATAATAAGAATTTTTTGAAAAGTCTTATATTTATGTGCGTTATTTTTGTG
>CABFKP010039555.1:0-12789 GCA_901779475.1 Panagrolaimus davidi
GGGTTTAACTTCTGCATTTTTATTTAGTCCTTTCATGTTTTTCTTTTTTGTTATCCGTTTTGATATTCCTAATACTTCAACTTTTATGACTTTTTTACTTTGTATTGGAAGTACCCATTGTTTAATTGAATTTATTGTAACCCTATATTTCATTTCACCTTATCGAAATTTTATTACTCGACATTTTATTCGTGATTCTCGTGTCTCATTTAATAATGTTTCATTAATTACTCCAAGTTTTTAAAAATAAATATTAAAGATTTTATAACAACAAAAAAACAGAGATAAAAAAATAAATTAATAAAATAAATCATACAATGTTAAAAAAATATATAAATATTTTTTTTTCTTTTAACGGCGACGTCGTGGAATGAAGGAACTGCCTGAAAATGTTGAAACACGATTACAATCAAAAAAAATAATAATAAAAAAGACACTTACAACTATCAGCAAAAGAAATATTATTTTTATCAACATCATCTTCTTCTTTAAGAATTGGTGGTTTCCAATCTGGTGGAATTACAGGTTGAGTTTTAACAGTAACATAATTTTTCATGAAAGAAGGTAAATCAGATCTTGAAGATAGAGTTGGTTCAGCTGGTTTAGCAGTAACATGAGACTTCATGGATGCAAGTGAATCAGATATTGAAGGTTGAGCAGATTCAACTAAAGTCTTTCGTGGAAAAGGTTTTGGCTTTGTACTTGCTGATGAAATTGGAGCAATCGTTGAAAATATTGACTTAATTGAATTTGCCCTTGAAATCACTGGAGACGAAGTAGCATATAAACGTTGATTATCCATAATCAAAGATTCATTAAATCTTTCATCAAGTTCACGTCGTACAGCATGTAAACGATTTTTTTGTTCTTCTAAAGCTTCATTGAACTTTTTCTCTGCTTTCTGTCCATCATGAAGTAAGCGTTCATTTTCTGCTTGTAAATCTTTACATAGCTTCTTCTGTTCAGCAAGTTCACGTTTAACAACATTTAAAAGTTTATTTTCTGCTTGTAAAGCTTCACAACGTTTTTTTTCTTCAGCAAGTTCAAGTTTAACAGCTTTGAAACTTTGCTTTTGTGCTTGTAAAATTTCATCGAACCTTTTCTTTGCTTCTCGTCCAGTATTAAGTAAGCGTTCATTTTCTGCTTCTGAAGCTTCAAGGAATTCATGCTCTTTTTCAAGTTCACGTTGAAGATCACTCAACTTTTGATTTTGTACTTCTTCTGCTTCTCGAGGAGAGTTAAGTAAAAGTCGATTTTCTGATTGTAAAACTTCATAGCGCTTTTTCGCTTCATCAAGTTCATGTTGAATTGAAGTAATACGTTGATTTTGTACTTCTTCTGCTTCTCGATGAGAATTAAGTAAAAGTCGATTTTCTGATTGTAAAACTTCATAGCGCTTTTTTACTTCATCAAGTTCACGTTGAACAGCATTTATTTGTATACCTTGTATATGTATTTCTCGCTTAGTATTGCATAAATTTTGATTTTGTGCTTTGAAACCTTCACTGAGCTTTTTCTCTTGTACAAGTTCACGATGAACTGCAGCAAATTCTCTTGAAGCTCTTGCTGCATCAGTTTTCGCATCCAATACATTTCGTTTCAATTCTTCATTCTGTCTTTTAAGCATTTGATTTTCTTCCAATAATACGGATATGCGATTGTTATCATTATAATCATAAACTGGATTCGTTTCATCACTAAAAGAAAGTTTATTTATAATGTGTCGCGACAAGTTAGTTCTATGCATGCGTTTTTTCCGTGCGCGCAACATGTAAAGCGACTGAAATAAGCGTTGTTGAAAAAAATTTAATTGAAAAAAACATCAGTTAAACACTGCTTTTTCATTGGTTTTGCAATGTACGCGCACTAAAAAAACGCATGCGTTGGAACCAACTTGTCGCGGCACGTTGTATACAGGGCCGCAACTGCCTTGGGGAGGTTGGGGAGACCTCCACCCCCTTTGTGCCAAATTTTAGGTGAAAAAATTAAATTCATACTAGGACAAATGAGATTTTTTGAAACCCTCCCAAGGAACCTCCACCCCCTTACGGTCGACCTTTTTGCGGCACTGATTGTATAATGTAAATAACTAATATATATAATGCTTACTCTTCAAAAGAAATATCATCACCGTTTTCAGTTGTTCTTGCAGATGTAATATCTGCATCTCGTTGATTTGCAGGATTCAAAGTTGAAGCATTTGGACTCGTTATTGTACTTTGGCTATAATTTTGTTTCATATCATTTTGGTGATGATTTGCATGATGAGGCGGTTGTTGTTGCTGATCACTAGGTGTATATGGCGCACTATATGAAGGTGCATCAGTTTGCATTGGATGCATTTGTGGTATCATTTGTGGAAATGAATTGGCATCCATTCCATATGAATCATATGACATATGATATGGTGCATCAAATGAAGTCTCTTCTGACATACCATCAACAGGGCTATTCAAATATTGGTAAGTACCGTATACTGGATTATACATTAGTTGTTGAGATATATGCTAAAAAATTTAAATATTTTGCAAATTTGACAAAAGAAAATTCTAATTTTTCAAAAAAGAACTTACCGATGGATCAAAATCAGGTGGAAGGCCATAAAATGGTTGTTGTTGTTGCATTTCAGGTGATACAAAATTTGGTCGAACAGGATTTCTAAGATTATTATTTGCAACAGGAGAACCGCCAACAGCAGTTGGAATTTGAATATTTTTTGATGAAGAATGTGCACCAAGTAGTTTTTGACTTGCTCTAAANTTTGATTTGCTCTAAATCTCGCAATTTTTGTTTGAATTACATGGTCTTCTTCTTGTTGTCTTGGAAATTCAAATGGATTCTGAAAAAAAAGACGATAAAAAATTGGTCAGATGTCATGCCGTCCTAAAAAAATTTTGGAAATCGGATATATTACTTGAATCATTAAACAAGGAAAAAGTTGTTTATCCATATTAATTTCATTATTTCTTAATTCAACATTTTCATCATTGATTGCATCAAGTCCAGCAATTTCTTTTGTATTTTCATATGCACTAATATGAAGGGAAAGGGTGCTGCTATTGACATTTGACAAACTATTTTTCTTCCATTTCTTTTTAGTTTCTTCTTCAGTTTTATCATTGAGTGTTAAAGTATGTAGGCATAAATCGGCTGATTTATTCCATGCTTCTGATTTTTCCCTTTCGTCATATTTATCAAATACTTTAAAAATGTTGCTGCAGTCCCCACTAAGTTTTAAAAATCTCCTCAGCTTTTAGAGTTCGCTTAGATTAACATCGATAATTTCGGTGTAATTAAAATACAAATATTTCTTTTTTCGTACAACTTAATTCTAACTTAAGCATAAAATTTGTGCTCTTAGTGGGCTGCAGTAATTTGCTTACCATTATATTTATCATTTTTTGAATTGCTTGAATATTGAACAGGAATTAAAATTTGACAATTTTGATTCAAATTCAAATTCAAATATTGATTACTTTTATCAGTTTGTGAAACATTATTTGTAAAACTTTGATGTTTGTCTTTTGAAAACAAAAACTCATCCTTTGTTGCCATCTAAAAACGTAATTTATTCAGCTTAATAATTCCATCCTTATTTAAACAAATCGATTTGTACAAAAAAAACACGACAAAACTGTTAACAATTAATACATCAGTTTTTGGTCTGAATTCAGACAACGATTTTTAAAATAACAACTTTAAAGTTCAAAAATTTCAGCACAGGGTTAAAAATAATGCACAAAAAATACGCCAAAGTAGAGGAGACAATAAATGGACAAGTTTCAACGAATAAATTTACTTTTATAAAAAAAACTAGTAACCGCTGTAAACAAGTGGAGCCAAGAGAAAAATAAAAATAGAAAAAGTCGTAGTTAAAAAAGCAACATTTTATTTCAACATAATTTTGCCTTATTTAAAGAAATTTTTTATGTCCGATATTTTTTTGAAATAAATTTCAACGCCTATTCTTTTTTCTTTTTAATCAAAAAATGGCAGATGTTATGCTTTCAATCGCTCCTTTTTTCTTCAAAAAACGACCAAAAGAAAAAAGTCAGATCAATTAGTAGTACCATTGTATACCAACACACGGATGTTTCAAAAAAATTATTTGCTCCTTTTTAGTCTATTACATTGTGCATTTTTTCACTAAACCAACGAATAGTCTATTCGGAATAGATGAAAATATGGGAAAAGAAAAAATGTTACACAAAGATAATTATTAAAAAGTTTTTCGATCTCTAGCATAATACAGACAAAAGGCAACTAACAACATAACAGATAATTAATTAAAATATTTTGTATAGCAAAAATGTGACCCATTAAAATTACCTAAGTTTTTGACTTTCATTCGATAACAAAATATTTAACAATTTTTATTGAAATGTTTTCTTTTTTCACAGATGTCTGTGAAAAATATACATGTATTTAGCAAACACTTGGAGGTGTTAGAATCGATAACAATCAAAAAAAATTCACATAAAAACGGTACAATTTAAAAATCGAAATTATTCTATTTTCTATTGAACTTTGCCTCTAAAATATAAAACTTGCATGTTTAATATTGATTTTAAACTTTTTAGAGACATAAATATTTCAGGATAGAATGGGATTATAGTCTAGGAAAATTAAAAATGCAAAGGAAAAGTTATAAAACATGTTTGAAAATTTTTTTGAATCTTTAAAAATTTAGTTTTTAGCGAGTAGGGTTAAAACAATCGACAAAAGTTTAATGGCTTTCATATATCTTTTTATCATTAAATTTATTTATTATTATTGTACCCTTTAAAACTTTTTACCCAATAAAAAAGTACCAAAAACTATTTTAATTTTAATCTCTTTGAGTTTTGGTTCATTTTAAATACATTCAAACTTGCACAAATGCATTTACATAAAATTTGATTTTTTTCATTTTTTTACTTTCATATTTCTTTTTTGATAACCAACGAAATTGTTTGTTTTTCTAGATTCCAGAAAAAATGGATAAAACTAAATCTAAAAAAGTAACAAATATGTTTTCGATACATTCAAGAAGGTTAATAATTGGTAAATTTTATCGTTGCAGGTATTCGCTATTAAATGGGATAAATTGTTTTTAAGGGTTTTTATTAATGGCAGTAATATATTGTTCAATTTCAATGCGATCACATATTGGCGTTGCAATGGTTTGTATATAATTAAATGTATTTAATCCCATTTTCTTATTAGGTTTGTATGATAAATGCCACAGCAGTACATGAAATGGCAGAACAAAAAGTGCCAAAATTAAATTTGCTTATACCAACTGCAACAACTGAAACAACACCGATTGAAGCACAATGCTCACGGCACACTTTAAATCAAAGTGAAATTGTAGAAAGTGGATATAAGGTTTTCTTTCAACATACCAGTTTTCGTGAAAGGATTTATCAAATTCTTTTTAGGGAACATTTTTATGGTCAACAGAAATGCAATCTCTTATAATTTCGGCAAGCTTTTATGGAAATTTCTTGATTATTTGGTTTACCGGATATTTTTGTGATGTTTATGGTCCAAGAATTGTTGCATTAATTGGAGTTTTTGGAATGTCTGTTGCAACATGTTTAAGTCCAACAATTGCATCATGGAATTATTATGTCTTTTTTGGGCTTCGAATGATTTTTGGACTTTTTGAGGTAATTAATTTCTATAGGAATTTAAAATCATTAACTTTTTAAAGAGTCCTGCGCTACCATCAATGTCAGCAATGGCAGCTCGATGGTTTCCCCCATCTGAGCGAAGTACAATTGCAGCAATAATTACATCTGGAAATCAGTTATCTGCTTCACTTGGAGTTGTAATTGCAACAAACCTTTGTTCTCTACATTTTTTGGATGGTTGGCCATTAATCTTTTATTTGGCTGGTAAGATTTTGGAGAGATTTGACTAGCAAGGTTTAGCGAAATTGAAATACCTAAACGTCTTTTTCCTTGTCGAAATTTCGAAAGAGCTTTTTCCCCGAAATACAGATTTCATAACTTTGTTTCTTAATTTTTGACAAAAAAACCGAAATTGAAATTTTGAAAGAAAAAAAACTTTTATGTCAAATTTTGTTTTGCTTCCGAAGGTCGGAAACCGAAAAACGAAATATCGAAATTTCGATTTTTGCAAAAAAGATTCAAACCCCAATCGAAAAAAGTTTTAAATTGAAATAAAAATTTCGATTTCTAGAAAAGTTGTATTTCGACATTTTGCAAATCGAAATCAAAATTTTGTAGAAAAAAGATATCAAGGGATATTTCATAAAAATGTCCCTGCTCCTTTTTTAGCTTTAATTGGATTTACATGGTGTATTTTATGGGGATTTTTTGCAACTGATAATCCATCAGATAGCAAATTTTTAAGTCAAGAAGAAAAGGATTATCTTTTTGAAGAAAATGGAAAGCACCATCAATCTTCTGCAGAGAGAAAACAATCTGGACTAAAAATGCCTTTGAAATCAATGATTCTTTCAAAAGCAACTTTTGCCGTTATTTCGGCACAATTTTCGTTCAATTTTACCAATACAATGATGCAAGCATATTTGCCATCATATTCAAGGGATGTTTTAGTGTTGGATCTTAAAGAGGTTTGTGGGCCTTGAATGGAATATTTTAAATTCTGTGCAAGACAGATAAAAATAATGTAACATTGCATAATTTTAGAATGGCATTTTTACAGCTCTACCGTTCTTTATTCAATTAATTAGCAAAATTTCGATGGGGATTTTTGCAGATTTCTTAAAGCGAAAACAAATTCTTTCTCCAACAACTTCATGCAAAATTTTTCAATCTTTAGGTAATTTTACCTATAAGGGTTTGAGACACATTTCATTTTTAACATTTTTTTATCGAAATGACATGAACTTGAAAATCAGGCAAAAGAACAATAGAAAAAGACCCTGATTGTCAGGTTTATGCCATTTCCAAAAAAACATTTAAATGAAAAATATATCAGATCATTCGCATACCACAATAAAAAATACACTTTTTTTGAAGCTTCATTTGGATGCGGAATTATTTATGCAATTATGGCCCTTTATGTTGATTGTACAAAAACGACAGAAGCTTTAGTGCTTTTAGGATTTTTTGGATTCTTTTTGGGTGGTGCAATTCCGGGTTCATTTACAGCAAGTTTATCGATTGCTCCAATGTATGCTGGAATGATTGCATCATTCACATTAATTGCAGGAGCATTTGGAAACATTTTAGCTCCAGCTGTTGTTGGATTTTTTGTTGAAAAAGTTTGAGGATTTTATTTTCTTTAAAAAAATAAAAATTTTTAAGGGAACAAGATTTGAATGGGGAATTGTTTTTGGTGTTGCAGTTTTGATAAATTTTATTGGGGGAATTATATTTTTAATTTTTGGCACAGGTAAAACTTTTCCATTTTTTATGATTGACCTTTGAAAATTTTAGCCAAAATTCAATTATGGGCAATCCCACCAAAACCATCAAAAATCGAAATTCCAGACCCTGATTTTGTTCCAGAAATTATTGAAGACGGTGCACATAATTTGAATGTTGTTCAAACAACAGTTCACAAATTTTGAACTTTTTCTCTGGTTTTAAAGAGAAAATATGCAAATGAATGTACAAATAACGGGTCATTTAAACATTATAGATTTTTATTTTAATCAATATTATTACAAAATTTATTACTTACAAAATCATTAATTTTTTAATTTTCAATAAATCTAAAATCTTTTACGATTCTGGAAAATCAGCTTCTGCCAAAACAGGATAATATAAATCTTCTGGATGGATTTCTGTTGAACAAAGTTGCATTTCTAAAAAATGTTCATTAATTTTACACTTACTAAAATTTGAACAAACTTTTTGGAATAAAATTTCCTAATATTGTTTTATTGTTCAATAAAAAATCCCATTCATGCATTAATTCTGTTTCTCCATTCTTCATTTCAGCTATTGTCATATGTGGCTTATATATTTGATATTTTGAAAGTGGCGTAAAACCATATAATTTAAAAATTTCATTTGTTTTTTCTAAAAAATTACGAGAGATTTTTTTCAAAAAATTAATAGTTTACCTACTTTGATATTGTGTTAATACAATTTCAGAACCTAACATTGGACGGGAAATTAAAACTCTATCATTAAATGTTTGAATTCCTTGAAATGTAACATTTAATGGCCCAAAATGTTCAGCTGATGTTGCTGCAGCATTTTCTAATGCTATTTTGGCTCTAAAAAATTATGTTCAAGTAATAGAAAAAAATTTCAAGAGCCTGTGTTTTGTTTGGTCTCGCAACGATTGTTTAATCGTTGCGAGGCCAACAAACCTAAAGTTATCAGATTCCGTTTTCTTACTTTGGTAATTCATCTCTTTCAAAATAAAAAATATCAAATGTAATATGCAATGCAGTTATTTTTTGTAACGTTGAATTAAATCTTTCATCAATTTCAAGCAACTTTTGTTGAATTCGATTTACATTTTTCATTACCTAAATTATTATAATATAGATTATATTTTGAAAAACAAATTTTTACAGTATTATCTTCCATGTGAACAGTAATAAAAACATTGGGATTTTGATTTATTGAAAATTCACTTTCCAAAAAAGCTTTTGCAAAAGCCGGAAATAATAAAGCCAATAAAAACATTAAATACATTTTTATGTAATTTTCTCAGGAATAATCTAAAAAATCTCTAATTATTATTGATCAATAAAAAAAGAACACATATATTTTTTAAAAAGTTTCTGCAATAAAAACGGAACAAAATTTTGTGAGTCAAAAAAGAGGCTGTAAAAATTTTTTACGATGTCTACTATTTTTTGTTATGCAAAATGACCATTCAATGTTTTTTTAGATGGTTTGTTTTTTAAACAAAAAACATTTATCTGTCTATGTTTTTTTAATGCAAAAAAATCAGCGATAAAAAAAGCACATGAAAAAACACGTTCAAGAGATCCTTTTTAAAGGTCAACCACAGTAACTGTAATAAACGATTAAAGATAAAAAAATTTTTTCAATTTTTTCAAAGAATTTTTAAGGAAAAAATAAAATGACATTTTATATGAATTTAGAAATGTTAAAACATTATGTTTCTGTTGATGCATTAAAAAATTTTTTTATGTAAACTTTGTTTTGTCATTTTTTTTCCATTGTCAGAAATAATGTGGATGAAAAAAATAAAATATTTTGCTTGTTGTTTTTTTCACAGGATATTTTTTCCAAAATAAAGTTACGTTTTCTAAATTAAATGGAAGATCTGCGTATATGTGGCAAATAACACCACACCAAAATTAATATTGAAATCCTGGCACTTTGTCTTTGTTTCATTATTTTATGTTCAAAATCAAATGCAATCTTAAAAATCAAAACATTGTTAAAATTTGAAAAAATTTCTTAATTGGCATTTTAATCATTACGGAAATAAAAGTGAAACATTTAAAACATGTGTTGGTATTTTTTAATTACAAATTCCAATTTAAGCAATAATTAAACCAAATTTTTTTTGATGTATCATATTTTTGCATGACATTTGTTATTTATGATTTATTTATTATATGATTGATTGATTGATGGTTTTCTTACGTCATATATTTTTTCTTTTTTCGTTCCTCATCAAAAAAGAATGTCTGTGACTCAAAAAGCAAAGTTTAAAAGAGGAGCATCCAAAAGAACACAACAAAACGGCAAAAAAAAGGAAAGCAAACTGATAACAAAATTTTTTTTGAAAGGTTATATTTCATAATTTGTCAATGAAAAAAAATTCGACATCAGTGAGAGCTAAAATGAATGTAAGCAATAAGCAATTATTATATAAGCTGCGACAGCTGATTTTTTAAATGCTTAAACTTGTTTTAAAACAGCTTAAAAAAATGTTAAAATTTAGAACTGTGTTTATTTGTTTAATATTGATTTATGTTGTAAATGGAGAAGAATGTGGAAGTGGGTATCATTTTTATGAAAAGACAAAAGCCTGTTATGGTCGAAGCTTTCGATATATTGGACATTGGAAAGATGCCGAAGAAAATTGTCAAAAAGAAAATGGTCATTTAGCTTCAATTCATTCCAAAGATGAAGCCGATTTTATTTCAAGTAAGCTTTAAAAAAGATCAAATGCAAGAAATAATTCAATCCACACAACCACAATTATTCCCCGCCTAAATACTAAACTTTTAGATATTGAACCAATTGGAACTGAACAACTTTGGATTGGACTTTCAAATCATGTTGGAGAATGGCAATGGAATGATGGAACTGTATTTGATTATGCAAATTGGGAAAATTCTCCATCAATTGGGATACCAAAATGTGCAATCTTTGATAAAGGAAATTTTGTTGAAATGGATTGCGAAAAAATTGGAGATTTTCATTTTTCTATTTGTAAAAGAGAGCCATGGCTTTCTTAATTTTAATTGTATTTTGCTTTATAATATTAAAACTGACAATTTTACATTTAATCAAAAATAAATCTTGAAAATTTCTTCCTTTTTATAAATCCGTTACCCTCCATAACCCTTTAATAAACCGAAAGACAACTATTTTAAAGTCTTTAAAAAAGCATCTCATGTTTAATTTTGCACTTTCGTTTTTCAGTTTGTAAAAGAGAGCCATATATTTTTTTATTTTTATTGTAATTTTTGAAGTTTTAAAGCTGTGAAAATTTTATGAGTTTCATAAACATGTTGAATGAAATACTGTAATCCATAAAGCTATAATAAATCTTGGCGCCACCAAATGAAATCATTTTTTTCCTTTCTATTGTACTCAAAATTTCAAAGCAAAGTGCCGACAGCTGCACTAGACCATTTAACGCATTTGGGAAAACCGAGCACTCGCATGCAAGCGAATGGTGGATCGAGTCCCTTTATTATAAATCCGAAAAAAATCTTTGAGGTAGACTTTTTCTTATAATTTTTATAAAATTTTGCACCCTAAAGTTTTTTTAATTGGCTGGACTTTATTATTTAAGGGCATTATTGGCAAAACAATGAACTAAAAAAATTTTGCAAAACAATCAACTATAAATTTTTCATCAGCTTTCAGTTTTTTCTTGGATATATTTTTTCCAACTTTCAATTTTCTTCAATTCATTTTTTCTTCAAATCAAAAAATGTCTCCAATTTCTGCTCTTTTCTTTTTTTTATTACTTTTAAATCCAACTTCTGCAAAAAGTATTGGCGATGGTGGCAGTGGTGGCTTTGGAAATGGATTAATGGATGATCCAATGCTTGGAAATATTGCGCAAAAAATGTTCTCAAAATTTTCAAGTTTTTTATCTCCATCAAATAACAATGATTTACAAGTTGTCGGAAGTGATGATGACTATTATGATGATGTTTCTGCAGAAAATATTACTAAAATTGTTGAAGAAAAAGTACGTTGTTTTTAAGGGATTTGGAAGGATATATAAAATCCATACCTATTGAGTATATAAGAAATCCGTTTTTGAAGATATATAATATTTTTTGTTTAATCTGCTGAGATTTTAGCTAATATAATATTTGATATGCCAATAGTTTTAGCGGATATATGATATCCATTTTATCGCTGGGATATATAAAATCTAATAACATCTTATCTATTTTAGATCCGCCAATGTACATGTGCTGAATCAAAAGAATGTATAATTGAATCATATCGAACTCTATCAATTTGTCGACAATCCTGTAAAATGCATTTAGAATATTTTGGTGCACAATCTTCTGAAATTGCAGAATGTTTTCCAAAAAATGCAGGTGAAGCTGAAGCCGTTAATCAATGCCTCAAAAAAGATGCTCCAAATTTTTGTTCAAAAGATTCTGCACCAAAATTTATTACAAAACCAACCTATGATAAAAAATCTTTATCTATCATTTCTGAATTGGATATTGCAAAGTTAACTGGAATCTCAATTATTGAACATTGGAATGCATTTCATACTTGTGCTGATTCATGTTTAAAAAAGAAAATGATTGAATGCTTTGAAAATAAAAAGTGTGGCATTCAACTTCCTTCTGAATATGATCTTGCAAAAATTGCAGATTTTTGTCTTCCAATTAAAAATGCCAGAAAACAAAATGTTATGAAAACTTTTTCATGCTTTACAATTCAACGACTTTTTGCTAAATTTTTGAGTTAAATTTTGTATTTACTTTGTTTTTTTTTATGTTTGAAACTTCTTTTTTTATATAAACAATTTTTATTCGATTTTTGTGAAAAAAAAATATTTTAAAATCCTTCAAACACCCTGTCAAAAATTTTGAAGGAAAAAAGAACAAAAAAACTCTACGTGAAAATCGAACATTTTTTTCTCAGAATAACTTCATATTAACATCATAAAAAATCATATTTTTGGTATTTACAAAACCGCAATCCGTTTTTTGATAACTATAATACTATTAATTTGCCAGCCAAAAGAAAACCGGAAAAATTCTTGAAGCACCCTGTATTTTCAAAAGAAGTTTTAGTTTTCACAAAATACTTTCTCTCGTTTTATTGTTGAAAAAAAGTTTTGATAAAAAAAATGCTGCAGAGAAAACAATCGTCGTCGCTCATTTTGCTTTCGATCGTTGCTACGCTTTTTTTGAAGATAAAAATGTTGAACCATTTTTTCTTTATTTTGTTCAAAACTGATTCTTCGTTGCTGCTGTTTGCGTTATTCTCTCTGATTTGCTGCCATTAATAATGAAATTTTGTTATATCTTTTCAATTTGTGCTTTTCTTCTTATCTCTCTTCCTCTCTTTGATGCATTTGTTACATGTCCATTTGGTAAAACAGATCTGATTATAAAAGGTGATGAAAAAGGTATGTGATGTTTTTTATGGTTATTCTTGGGATTCA
>CABFKP010039565.1:0-12782 GCA_901779475.1 Panagrolaimus davidi
GCCTTTCAAATCCGAAATATATAAATTACCGCTATATTTTGCATCCGGATCAATTCCAAGAAAAGTGCATTGACTTAGTTTTCTTGAAATTTCTTTCTCTGCTAAAACATCTTTACCGATTCCCAACGTTACTACATTACATGTGGAATCCAAAAATTTTGGCAAAATTCCTAGCTTTATTTCATCGCTGTTTGGAAATTCTTCAATTTTCAAAGATTTTAACAAATCTTTAGCGCATTTCTAAAACTCTTTAAATTATTTTACTAACTTTTAAGTTAAAATTCTACTAACATCTACAGTATTATCCAAATTCAACCATTCTGTTAGAAAATTTTGTAAAGTGACTGTTTCAAAAGTGTCGCTTAAACAAAATCTGCTGTTATCAAACAAATTTGGATGTATAGAAAAATGAACGAAATAATAATATCCAATAATTAATGTGAAAAGAAAAATACAAAAGTTTCGTGAAAAAAAGGTATACTTTTGCCTTAAAAACATGCTGTATAAACAGATTTCGTGATTTATTTTAATATACAAGTCATGCAAGATTTAATTTCAATCTTTATAATTACTGAAAAAGTTTTTTACATAAACCACCACGCCTTTTGCTTTGTTAAATTTATTTTTGAGAAAAAAAGAATTTTAAAATAGTTTCTTTCTGAAGATCCTGTCAAAAACTGTTTGTTTTTTACTCCCGAAAAAGAATTTTTTTTGACGGCTAGTTTAATTAAAAATAGTTTTAGCAATGTGGAAAGTGTAAAATATAAACAAAAACCTACAGTTATTTTAGAGAATAAAAACTTTTTTAAAAATTTATCTGTTTTTTTGAGGAAAATCTAAACGTTTTTTGTTTAAATTTTTTCCAAACAACGATTATATAATCCACTCAATAATTCTGATGTATATTAAATGCACTTTGCATTCAAATAAATCTTACAAAATCATTTATTTGAATATAAAACCTCGCAAAATTTCGATGTCTTTTTTCAAGACATTCCATAAAAAACTCCGTATTTCTATATTCTTCTGCTTTTTTTTTAAAAAAAGCTTTTTTATTAAACCAGACACAACAACCTTATAAGAAATCAATTGCTCTACAAATCAAAACAATTTGGGATAAATTAATGAAGATTGAAGGAAGTAATTCTTGTAATTTCCACAATGTTGAACGAGCAAAATTGCTAAAACAGCTTGATCATAGCGATGACAATTTGCATATTCTCCGATTAATAATTTTGGTCCCTCACAAAGCAATTTTGAATTCAACGGAGCCATACAAAATTCTTCTTCGGCACATTTAACCCATTTATCAATAATTTTCATGGCATGATCATTCCTTGTAACAGTTAAGAAACCTGCCATATACATATCACGTTGTTTTGCCTTTAAAGCTAATTGCGGTTAATTAATAGGAACATGAAGCTTACTAATTTTGGATCAAAATTAAGAAGTTTATATAATGACGGGTGAGTTGCGGCATAAATTGTATGTGATGCATTAACGAATTGGCGCATACCACATGTCGAAAAATTAGATTGTTGTAAAATGAAAAAATCCTTAAATATTACGGATTATTTAAGAACATATGAATAAACTTAAATTTTTTTAAATTAAAAAGAAAAACTGAAAGGTATTTGGTTAATTATCAAAAAATTTTATTTGCTCATATTAAATCATTTTTGTTATACCGATAGACAGAGCTTGTTTGAATTTTAAAAAATATCCATCCTTACTGTTATAGTATCATCTACGGTTTCATTAAAAGCTGTAATAGTATCAAAGTAAAAAATATTTTCGAATTCGTTTAACATTTCTTTAATTATTAATGGTTTCCATCGGTATTCTAACAAATTTTGAACATATTTTGGATAATTTTCAAATTTGAATTTCCGTATTTCAACAAAGGGACACGCTTTCTTATACTCATTAATTCGTTCATATGTAATATTCTCTAATAAATATGCAATAACAAAACCAATTTGCCAGTTTTTGACTTCCGATAATTTTGCAAGTGATGTGCAACTTGTTCTAAAAAAACTTTTTTTCTGTATAGTATAAATAAATAAATTTACATTGCTTCATTTAAATGATTGTCTGAAAACGCGGTCACTAAACGAAAATCGACAATTTCATCATTTTGGTCTGTCGATTTACCATAACTCAAGTCTTCACTTATATCCGAAATTTTACTATATTTAAGATAGTAGAATAAAATAATACACATAATAAAAATAATTATAATCCTTTTTTCTTTCGATTTTTTTAAGTGCGACATTTTATAAAAGGTTTAGTTTTTTATTTTACTGGAACACTAAGTCTTAAATCACGGTTTCCTTTTTTATCTCTAGGATTAGGAGGAGCTAAAGGATATAACTATTTCACATTTAAAAAAATATTTTGCAAAAATGATTAAACGGAACAACACACTTTCACAAGCTTTCCATAATTTTACAAAGAGGACAATGGAGGCTTTCAGGAATTTTTAAATAAAATAGTAAAAAATTTGTAATTTTTTTTGCTTCCCGTAAATGCATAAAAAAATCTTAAAGATAAAAACTTTTGTTGCAAAAGTTTCAACAAAATCTAGTTACGTCTGAGTTGTAAATAAAAACAAAAGCTTGTGCATATCGTCAATCTTTATGGCGCTCACCAGAAAATATGTTATAAAAGTTACAGCAATTAAGTACATAAAGTTATTTAGATCCTTCATTACATATTGTTAACAAATATTTTAATGACGTTGAAGCAAATTTCTGGCAGACGATATCGTAAACTTTTTGCTTTATTTGTTTTTTTGTTTTTTTTTGTAAATGGTTTAAAAAAAATTATCCTTTTAAAAGAAAACAGTTCATTTTCAAACATTCTTTTGTACCCGAAAAATAATAGTTATTTCCAATCACAGAAGTTCCAAACCAGGAAATTTCGAATTGAGCTGAAGGACGTTAATATTTCTTACTTTTATTATGGCCATGGGATTTCTTCCTGTGGCAAAAGTAGCATGTTAATTGCAACCCTTTCAAGACCATCGGCATACAGCTTAAGGATGGGTGTGCGGAATAGTTGGCGTAAAGATGTTGTAAGAGATTTTGGGATCTTCCTTTTTTGTTTAAAAGAAAGAATAATTGCTTTACCAGACTTTAAAATGCTTAAAAAAAACGCCATCATATTGAGATTCTTAAAAATGTTTTTCAGCCTTCGACATACACGCATAAGTTTTTTGTTGGATCAGTAAAGAACACTACACTCAGATATGCTTTAAAAAAAGAATCTCGGAAATATGGTGACATCATATTTACAAGCCTAATCGACACGTATACAAATTTAACACTCAAGGTTAGTTTTCTTGCAAATGAACCTAGTTCTATACTGATTTCTTTGTTTTCCACGAAACATTTTAACAGATTAAGAGTATATTTAACTAAGCATTAATATAAAATATTATAACTTTTGTACTAGAAAATTTGGAAAAAATAACCTCCATACATAAACAATATGTTTTTCAGATGACAGCTCTTTATCAGTGGCAACAATATTATTGCCCCCAAATTCGATACTTTTTGCGAGCTGATGAAGACACTGTCTTACATGTTTTAAGGTTACAATACTGGGTGAATAAAGAATTTAACACAATTAGTACAAATCTCAATGATATTGTCATTTTTGGACATCTTCGTGAAAACTTCAGAACCTTACGAGATCCGGCAAAAAAATGGTACATTATTGATTATGTGCTCCATATTATAGACCAGAATTTATTTTTAAATTATGAGGGCTCACTTCTTTTGATAACAGTCTTAGGAAAAACTTATTATTTTTAAAAAATGTCTTTTAGGTATGTCCCTTACGAAGCTTATAACAATTCACGGTACCCTACTTTTACAAATGGTCCATCTTATTTACTGACACCAAAAGTAATAAAAATGTTATTAAAAGAAGTCAAAAATCATAAATATGTTATTGTTGATGATGTTTTGTATACCGGAATTGTCGCTGAGAAACTTGGAATAACAAGGTATAATGCAAATAACCATTTTGCAAATGGAAACCCTTTAAATCAATGGGATAATAAATGTGACGAAAGTGGAGTACCATTATTGTTTAGCGTTTTTGATGAGAATGGTGAAATCGAAACGATGTCAGATGGATATAAAAATGCTTTAAATAAACTAAAAGAGTTGCAATGTAATCGGTCGTCAGCTAACAATTTTTATCTTGCACTGTTTTATATTGTATTGTTAAAATTCTCTTTGTAATGTTTGGCGACAATCAATAATAAATACTTAAAAACTCTCCCTTCGAAATAAATTAATATTTTATGATGCTGCTTTTAATGTTTTATATCTTTGTTCACATATTTGAAAAAATGCAATTACATTATTGCTTATTACAAAATAACTACAAAATTTGCTGAGAAATTAAGCATTTAAAATGGTACTTCTGCAGTTTTGCCCCCCCCCCCCCGCTTTTTTTCATTCACATATTATTTTCAATAATTTAAAAACATATTATTTTCAATAACATCAGAAACTCGTTTATTGTATATTCCTTGGCAAACTCCAGATCGAAAAAATGTGTATATGTCCCTCATTTAAATAAAAAACAATGATTATGTAGACAAATTTAAAGTTCAAACAAAATTTTATTTAGAATAAAAAATTAAAAAATTAAAAATGACAAACAGCTTTAATTATTTATGGCAACACAAATGCATTTGCAAATGTGAAAGATGACAGTCAATTCCTGTTTCAAAAAAGGCGGAGTTTTGGCGTAAAACTTTAAACATCGGGCAATAGTTAAAACAATGAGAAGCATGTTTCGCATTAACTTTAGAAAAAGTGATTTTTGTCTGATTATTTAAAATACAGAAGCAATGCTTTTACTAAAAGTTTAATTACTAAACATAAGCTTGTTCTTTCTGATCCCCTAAAAATTGTTTCGTATTTGAAAGATAACTTGCGTTTTTGAACTTTGATGCAACGAGAACGCATTTGTCGCAAATTTGAATTTTCGTTTAATTAGTTATCACTAACATTTTTATCTTTTAAAGTTTAATGCATCAATGTCGGATGATTGATGTAACTCTATAAAAACTAATATTCAACTCTTCTTGAAAAATTGAATACCCAGCTTTTGAAAATTTCGTATTAAAAGTTATTTTCATTTGCCGCCATAATCCAATTTGTTGATTAAAAGTTTCAAAAAACCTAGGCGTCCGTGTTTTAAGTATTTTGTTATCAAGTAACTATTAATAGGAATTCATTTAATGTTTTTAGGAATTGCTAAACAAAATTTATTTGAAATGACTACCAAAATTATAGAGGTACCATATTGGTAAGAAGATTTTAACATAAATAAAAAATTAAGCAATACATCTATGCATTTTAAGTTATAAATAAATGCTAGAACTCTCAATAATATCGGAAAATTAGTGTTTTAATTCTTTAAAACACGAAGGTAAAACGTGGTTAATATGTGCCACTTTAAGAATGATTAAAAATCATATCTTTTTTAAAAAATAATTTGGAGCCGGAGTCAAGTTATAACAACACATTTTCAAATGAAAATTTATTTATTTGATATATAAATTTTTAGAATATTATATTTAAAGTTTTGGATCATTATCGTTTTTGAAATTTTCCATCACTTTTGCAAACTATAAAATTACGTTTTTAGTAACAACAAAATAAAAATATTTTATAATAACATGGCATAATCAAGGTAATAAAACTTCCATATCAGTATGACAGTTTATTTTCTTCTTTTTTTAGAAGATAATCCACAACAGAATGGGCTAAATCAAAAAATCATTAAAAAATACCAGGAACAAAGTCTTGAACGTGCTGCCTTTTTAAATAATAGCGTCAGTGCACAAGGATATGGTGCTCAATACAATGTTCTTGTTCCTGAAGTATTTTGTAAAGATTTAATCAGAATTGGAACTGTCGGTGACGGTGGAAAATGGATTTGCAACCCTACAGAAATGTTAAATTGGCCTGAATGTAAAATTTATTCTTTGGGTACAAGCAATGACCCAAGTTTTGAAGAAGATCTTCAAAAGTTTTTGAATAATACATGCCAAGTCAGATCTGTGGATAAAGATGAACAAGATCCTGTAACACTTCAAAGAATAAAAAACATAAATGGAATATTTAAAAAAGCACAAATTGGTGCACAGCGAAATGAAAGCGCAAATATTTACACTTTTAACAATATTTTATCAGAATTCGGTGACGAAAGAATTGATATTTTAAAAATTGATATCGAAGGGTTTGAATTTGAAATAATTAATGAGCTAATATCTACGCCAATATGTCAAATATTAATTGAAGTTCACGGCAAAACTCCAGAAATGACGTTAAAATTTCTTCAAAAATTGTCGAAAAATGGTTTCTATTTATTTAGTTATGAAATAAATGGATCTCATCATATGTTAAGCGAATACAGTTTTATTCATCACACATGCATGTCAATGTTCGACGTTAACACAATTTTGGGTAAATACTTGAGTTAAAAATATCATGTTTTATTTAGAATACTTTTATTGAGCCAAACAGACCTGGTTCAAAAAAGCATTGTTTAAGTTAAATGTTCGTACAACTAATTTCTTATAACTTTTATAATTGTAATATTGATTTATTTCCTTTATCATTTTATACTGGCCATTTTTGTTTGGCGCAATTCCAGTTTACGCGTCTAAAGCCAATGTCACCCGTCCAAAAAAAATTGGACGCGTATATTGTAATATTTTAAATACGATTCTATATCAATATACGGGTCCAACCCCCCCATGGACGTGTAATTATTAAATAAAATATTTCACTGTTTGTCTTTAATATTCTACGGAAATGAAATTTGTACATTGCATATAACCTCTCTCTTTCGTTCAAAAGGAAATTTTTCATCATGTTTATCTATGGAATCAATGTTTGGGCAAAACGAATTGTTCTTCTTCATTCATACCTTTTTGATAACTGAAATAAAAAATGCGTTGAAAAAATAATTTGAAACAGAAAAAAAATAGATAAAATTTAAGAAAGATCACAATGAAAATTTTGTTTTGTTTTTAATATCCTTTACTTTTGGATAAAATGCTTTTGATCAAAAATGAAGTGAACCACTTTTTTTCAACCTCAAGCAAATTTTTTAACAAAGCAAAAAATCAGGTTTCATTCACTCACCTGAAACCCTAATAAAACGGTTTTTTTAAAATAATTTCTTTTGTCTATTTTCCAAATTTGCTTTTTTCTTTATTGTTGTTTTTTTTTAGTTGACATTTTAAATTTAAAGCAATTTTTAAATTTAAAAGACATAATGGGTATTATTTAAAGATAGGAAAAATGACTTGGATTTTTACGGATTTCACAAAAAAATTTAATCAAATTTTGAATCCATTGTTTATGAATTTAATGCAGTGCCATTTTCTTTCAACACCAAACAAATTTTTTAACAAAGCATAAAGTCAGATGTCCCTCCATTCATTCCAAATCCAAATAACACTGTTTTTTTTTTATCTATTTTTTAAAGTTACTTCATTGGTTTTTCAGCTGACATCTTTAATTCAAAGCAATTTCAAAACTGGAAAGATATAATTGCTAATATTTAAATTAGAACTTAAAATGGATAAAATTTTTGGGATTTCATAAAGAAAATTTTGTTTTGTTTTAAAATTCTTTGATTTTTGATTAAATGTTTTTCATCGAAAAAACGTAAACTGCAAATGAATTTTTTCACCAGAACATAAAATCGACCGTAACTTATTCATTCTATTACATAAGTATAACGTAGATAACACGTCAAAATTTTCAAAATTGTCTTTGGTTTCTTAACTATTTTAATTGTTGAAAAAATAAATATATTCATTCAAGCGTTTTAAATCTAAACATGTTTTTACTATTTACATTTACGCATTTCTGTATTTTACTTTTAAAATGTTAAGTAAAGCAAAATGTTCAACAATCCAAAAAATTAAAAATTCAAATGAAACTATTATTTCATCAATAATTTTAATATGGAAAAACTTGTTGCATTGAGTTTTTTATTTAATAGAGAATTTACTTATGCCTGAAAGAAAACATTTAATATTGGATCAAGCATAAAATCTGCATTATTGCAGAAATTGTGGAGATCGTGAAACTACTGTAATAAAAATGCTGGCGTAAATATTTATTAAACTAGTGATATTTTATCATTTTCAATTAACTGCAACTTCTTCCAATGTGGAAGAAATAATTCATTCGGATAAATAGTTTTTTCGATTTCTGCCATTTTAGTCGTCTGTGCATTGTAATAAATATTATTTTGCTTTTCCATTAAATATCCGATCCACCAGGAAAAAGTGCTTCCGGAAGCAGACATCAACAAAGAATCACAATATTCAATTGCAAAACACATATCTAATGCTGCGCTGTTATTTTGCAGAACATTTATACTTGTAAAATTCTAAAGTTTTTTTTTTCAAAAATTACACCTGTTTTAGAACAAACAAACCGTTTCTGGGAATGATAAATTACTACTAAAAATAACATCGTTATTTATAATAGTCAAGGAAATATCGGTGTTTTCTTCCAGTTTCAGTTGTTCATAAATATATTTAGTAGCAGGAACAATAAATTCATATGTACTCTCTAGAAGTGCAAGTCGTTAAAAATATACTATCAAGAACATCAATCCGAAAAAACCTTACCTTTCATGGTAGGATTCACCACAAAATCTTCACGTCTTACATGTAAGCATAGTTTATGAGAAATTTTATCGTTCCTTAAAAGTTGAATTTTTTAAAAGATTCAAACAAAAAAACAATTTTAGAAAAAAGTTACTTCCAAATTGTTTTTGCAATTATTTCTGCATTGTTTTTAAAAACCTTGCTGCAAGCCATTAATTGTACTATCTCTGTTCGAAATTCGTGGAAAAACTTGTATGAATGTAAATAATTAACATTTACCGTTAAGTATTTGACGTCATCGTATTTTGCGAGGCTAAATTATTGTTACAAGAATTTTTGTTAATCTCAATCTATCGAATATTTTATGACAGCTTAATTATTCTTTAAAAGTAGGGGTAATCAACTTGCATCATTTTTTCTATGTTAAGAAACTTTTTTTTATTTTTTAACATATTATCGTATTCTAAAATTGTAAACCAAAGATATACCCCTTTTTGCACAATTCAAGCCACACTCATCCGTGTTCTAAGACAACTTATTCTGTGCTATGTAATAATAATGAACAAGCTAACTTACTTTTTTGGATCTTCATACTTGCAACACCAATCACTAAATTCCACAATTTTTGATGATGTTTCATTTGGGACCTAAATAAATGTTATTGTTAAAATATTTAATTCGGATTTAACACATTGAATCCGTAAAATCCAGTATCCGGGTCGATAAAGTCTCCAAGTGAATTAACTGCAATTTTTTTCTTTAAATTCTATGTGTTGATATTTCATGGAATGAATCTGCCAAATTTTTTATAACAGAAAAAATGAATACATAACTGTGTTTGCTATTCTTTTATTTGAATAAAAGGTTAAACGGATGATCTCAAAAATTTTACCCCATTAAAAAAGCCTAATTTTCCTCCTATTAGGCTTTTTTATGCGTTAGTCATTTAAAAACGCTCACGTCAGGTTAGGTAATTCAAAAAAACATAGAATTTGCTAGAAAAAAGAAACTGTAAAAATCAATCAATCGCTGCGAGACCAAATGAGCGTCTTATTTTTTCTTTTTTCTTTGAAAAGTCTTGCGTTTTTTTTGAACAAAATATTGAACACGGGGGCGGCATCTTTTCCTCAAATAATCATTTCCTCAAATCACGTCTGAATCAAAAAGGGAAAGAGGCGAACTTTTTTTTTTCCTTTCTCCAATCTCTTTTTGGCCGACTCGTTAGCGCAGTTGAACGCGCGCCAGGCTAAGACGCAAAATGAACGAAAAGGTTCGATGCCGGCCGAGCGCCAGTCGAGTACAAAAAAGCTCAACTATAAAATTTTGTTAGAAAAATAATTATTCTCTATAGAGTTAAAACAGTTATAACAAAAAGAATAAAAAAACAAAGCTACTCAACATGTTTCATCTTCTACAGTTACAACTCCATCTTCTTCGGATTTTATTTCTCACGTACCGATTTTTTGGACATTGAAAAAAAATCACAAAAATTTGCCTGGAGGGCAAAAATGAAGAGAGCAGCGGAGAGCGAGTCTGACTTCCATGCGCGCGTGTCAGGTTCGATTCCCCGCATGGGTAAAAAAATCTTTTAATGTATTTTTTTGTTTAAAAATCGTCATAATTTGCTTTTTAAAACATTTTGCCATTTTCTTAAAATCAAAGTCAACGAAATTTTTGTTCTAATTCCTTTGCAAAAATTTTTCCAAATTCAGACACTTCTACTCCAGCTCTAAATTCTTTTACATTTTTGTGATTTGTACATTACTGTTAAGCATAGTTTCAATGAATTTTGAAATCCCAAGTTTGCTTTCATTGCACAAAAAACAACAAATTAACTAATAAAATAAAATATTTTATTTAACATACAAAAAAAGGAAATCTATCTAACAATGCTTTAAAATAAAATAACATACAAATTAATGATCATATTTTTCAAGATATGAGATAAGCTCTTCAACATCTTCTTTAGAGCCAAGGAAAATTGGTGAACGTTCATGAATATTTGTTGGTTGAAGATCTAAGATTGATACTTTTCCAGTTGTTGCTAAGCCACCAGCTTGTTCCATAATATATGCCATAGGATTACATTCATAGAGAAGACGAATCTTTAGTTTTGGTGCATCGCTTTTTCTAGGATATAAAAAGATTCCACCATTTAAAAGAGTACGATGAACATCAGCAACCACAGAACCAACATAACGTTGTCCCATTGCAGATTTTCCTTGTTCAGGGAACTTTCGAGTTCTTACATATTCACTTACATCTTTTGACCATTTTTTGCATATCCTTCATTAAGACTATAAATTTTTCCTTTTGATGGACATTGCATATTTGGATTTGTAAGAATAAATTCACCAATGCTCTTAAATAAATTTAATAAAAACAAATAAAAAAGAAGGATCTTACAGGATCAAGTTGAAAGCCATTAACACCATGACCCGTTGAAAGAACAACCATACAAGCAGAGCCATAAAGACAGTAACCAGCAGCAACAAGTTTACGACCAGGTTGAAGAATATCTTCATTTGTAACAGTTCCATCAGGACTAATTCTTTTATAAATTCCAAAAATAGTACCAATTGAAACTAAACAATCAATATTTGAAGAGCCATCCAAAGGATCAAAGGTTACAATATATTTTCCTTGTCGCGATGGTTCAACGCTGATAACCTAAAATATATAATATTTATGTTTAAACATAAAAAAACGGTGAAAAAAAAAGAAACTTGCCTCTTCATCTTCTTCAGAAACCATAGCACACGTATTTAATGATGATCGAAGCATATTAATCATTAATTCATTACTTAAAACATCAAGCTTCTTTACTTCTTCACCTTGAATATTAGTTTGACCAGCAATACCATAAAGTTGTGCAAGTCCAGCTTTTCTTACAGCAGCTGAGATGGCTTTGAAAGCAGTACAAAGTGAAACAAGAAGATTGGTTAAATCTCCTGTAGCACTTGGATATTTTCGTTGTTCATTAAGAACAAATCTTTGAAGCGTAATTGTATCAGTTTCAATGCCATAGTTAGATTTTCGTTCAGACATGATTAGAATAATCTAGAAATGAAAAAAAGTAAGTTAAAAAGTTTCTTAACAAAAATGGACAAAAATCAAAAGAATAGTGTATGAATGTATCATCGTTGATCAAATAATAAAGAAAGAAAAAAATTTTGATTTGGTAGAATAACTTTTTTTAATGCAAGGCAAATTTTTAGAAAGGAAAGAACATAGATTGGAAGAAAGAAAGAGATGCATCACAAAAGACGGGCCACAAAGAGCAAAGAACAGCCACTCACGTTTCTTAGGCTGGTTGGCCTTTAGATATTTTTAATATAACACTGAACCGCCTGATTGTCTTCTTTTCTCTTCATTGTTAAAAAACAGTCATTTATATACATGTACTTTGCCATGTTTAAGAGAACGTGCACTCCATACATTAAAAAAATTTCAAGCAATCAAGAAACAAAAGCAAAAAATCTTTGAACGTGTGAATTTTTTTTACAAGCAAAAGAAGGAAAGCGGCAGCCAAAATAAAAATGTTGCAAAATTTTATTTTTTTGGTTAAAAATATAACACTTTTGACCATTAATAAGACGAAAATAATAAGTGAAAAAAATTAATCAGAAGCGTCAAAAATAGCATCTGAAAATTTTTTCGTTGAAAAAAAAGAACGCGAACATTTTTTTATTCTTTTTTTTAAATTTTGCGAAGAAAAATGAACATTTTCATTGAAAAACGCGTTGCCAAAAGCATTCTTGAAAAATTTTTATTACTGTAATTAGGGTTGTTAAATCTCCGGAGATTTAAAAAAAAGAAAGAAAGAGATCTCTCTTTTTCTCCCGATTTTCAAAAATCAGTATTTTAAATCTACCTTTCAAATTTACACATTTTAAAACTAAAAATAATAAATATTCAGTTGATTTTTAACATTTTTAGGCTATGTATAATAATTTAATTTATTCGTCTCGAATAAATTAAATTATTATGTATTTGTTGAATATTTTTTAAAGTTAATACATCAAAACAAAAAAAAAGAAAAAAAAATGGGAAAAATACTTTTTCGGTAGAAAACGGGAAAATTGAGAACCCTAACTGTAACGAAACAAAAAAGGAAAAA